>PVKA01003621.1:0-22264 GCA_004027165.1 Ctenomys sociabilis | reverse complement strand
ACGATCTCCAGACCTTCGGTGCTGGCCCCAAGACTGGGCATGGTGGTGTGCACCTGTAATCCCAGCTCTCCGGAGGCTATAAACAGGAGGACCACTAGGAGTCCAATCGATGCAGTAAGACCCTGTAGACCCTTCCTTAAAAAATACAAGCATACATATAAGAGAGAGAGTTGGACTAGAGTACATTTGGGGACACGTTCATGTCCATACCTTCCAGATTCCTCACATACAGCACATGTGTGTGTACAAGCATTTTTCTGTGCAGAAAATCTCTCATATTCTCAAACTAGTTGGCAGCAGGGAGTTATATAAGCTCTTTGTTCATATAGCCAGCTCTGTCATTTTAGGATATTTTAAAGTTTTTGCACAGACTATTACTGCCTTTGTATCTCAAGGGCATCTGTCTCCAATCCGCTCCTTATTATTCAATGATATATGATCTATTAACTATTACATATACCCTCATTTTGAATTGCTTCCTTTGCAATCCTGAAAATCTGCCTTTGTTCCAGGACCATTTTCAGTAACTTTGAGAAATTTCAACTGTCTCTCAATGCTAGCCATTCCCCCATTTTTTCTTAATAAAGGAAAATTTCCAGAGGTTTTTAAACACACCTAAGTAGAAGAGAATAAAAGCACACAGTTGCACACGATCTCCTCTTCTCGAGCTTCCCCGCTCCTGGCAGCTCTTTCCTCTCAGCCAACAGTACGATTTCCTGTCTTGCGGAGCCCTCCTGCAGCTGCGCACATTGTCCTTGCTGGTTCCTAGCGTTATCCCAACTCAAACCTTCGGTTTTAAAGGACTCCTCTTCTGGTTTCAGGATATTTTTGTATCATTTCTTCCACTCTTTCCTCTACTCATAATTTTTTCTTATGTTTCCATTGGATTTTTTTTCTCACTATAATCCAAACAGTAAGTAGTGAAATACCTCTGAATGTAAAAATAACCCTCTGTTTAATCTCATATCGCTCTTGTATTCTTATTTTGCTCCACAGGAACCAAAATTCTAAGAAGAGCTGTTCTATCCATTGCGCCCATTTCCCTATCTCCAGTTCCCCATTGGACCAACTGCAGACAGCCCTCCCTGTCAGGCTGAAGCAAAGCACAGGAGCAAGTGTTCAGACGCCCTAGTATCCCACCCTGCCGCACCTTCCTCAGTCCTGCCCCTCTCCTGAAGCACTATCTTCTTGTTTTGACAGACAGTATGTTTCCCAGTTTGCCTCCAATCTCGCTTACTACTTCCTATTCCTTTTGTTGATTTATTTTTATTTTCACTTCAAAAAATAAAATACCTCACTATTCACACCTGGTTCTTTCTGCCCTGTATGATTTTCATAAAGCAATTTTTATATTTTCTCTCCAGTAATATTTCCAAATATGCATCAGCATGATATTCTTTGACCCTAAACTCCAGTTGTGTGACCCACTTGCTTACATGATACCTCCACCAGATGACCCATATCGGTTTAGTTTTTAATCTTCCACAAAAATTATCCAGTCCAATTCTCATGATCTCTGTAATAGGGTCTACAAGTGCCCAAGCTGCAAGGATCAAATGGATGGGAGTAATCCCTGGCTTCGCATTTTCTTTTGCTGAAATAAATGTCCAACGTGTCATCACATCCTCCCAACTGTCTCTTTGAAACAGACTGAGAATCCAATTCCTCTCACCATCTCTACCACCCCCAGCCTGCTCTAAGGTCCAGTGTCCCTCAGGGGGATCTTACAATTGCTTTCTCATTAACGTGCTTCAACTCCTTCCTGCCTCATCTCAAACAACCAATGTAACACTTGAAAACATAGATAATATAGAGCCACTCAGGTATCGGCACTACAAAGCTTCTATTTAAAATCCTTTAGAGTGTCTACAGGGCAACATAAACACTTCTCTGTCCCGTCCAGCGGGGAAGTCAACAAGGGTCACCTGGGAGAGGAGCAGGGAATGGAGGAGGGGACAAAGGACAGGAGACGCGAGAAATG
Source organism: Ctenomys sociabilis (assembly GCA_004027165.1). Taxonomy (NCBI): domain Eukaryota; kingdom Metazoa; phylum Chordata; class Mammalia; order Rodentia; family Ctenomyidae; genus Ctenomys; species Ctenomys sociabilis. Next base: position 20,283 of record PVKA01003621.1, on the reverse strand, counting down.
GAGACAAGACAGGATTCTGATCAAGTCTCGTTTATTCAAAGGAAACTCTGGGTATATATAGTGGAGGCATAGGGAAATGAGGTTGGTGGGTAAAAAAGGCGCAAGTAACTAAGCAACCGGGCTGACAGGAAGTCCCACCTCTGGGGCATAGCAGGAGACTTATGGGAAATAGGCGGGGTAAGAAGAATTAGGACTTAACTCAGCAGAGGAGTGGAAACTTAAGAACATGGCTGAGACTATTATAAAGTGGGTGCGAGTCACAGTTTCCCACACTTCTCCATATCTGTCTTCTCCTGTTCTAACTCCAGATCCTTGAATACACCCTGCACTTTGCCTCAGTTTCTTTACTAGGCTCATCTAATAAAAGTATATTTACCAAATATTTGTGGTCTTTCCCTTCATGCCATTCATCTCTGCCAAGCATAACCTTCTCTGAGAGTAGCAACCTGAATTTGTCGGCTCTCCAGTTGCTGAAACACTGCACCGAATCAGGTCTCATTTGGTTCGTGGATTCAAGAACTTGAACCCATGCTTGGCTGGCTCGAGAGCAGAGACATCATGACAGAAGGACTTGGGGGATACAACTGCTTGGTCCTAGGGAAGCAAAGTAGAGAGAGTGTTGAGCAGAAGGGATGGGGACCAGTGTGGATCCCAAGGCTACAGCTCCATGATCTATGAGGAAATAATTAGAAGTGCGCCCCACCAGTGCCCTGCATGCAGCACACAGTTTGTAAGCTTGCGCCTCCACACCGAGCATCACGCAACCCAATTTTCCTTTCTTTTTCTTCCTAGAGTTCTGTGTATCTGATGTAATAGTACCTAATAAAATTACAAACATTTGTATTTTTTAACCTATTTCCTTTATACACTCAGGCCTTTGAGAACAGATGTTTTTCTGATTCACAATAGTACACCACTAGAACAGCTTGTGTATGTAGTGTGCATAAGCCAGAGCCTTTGTAACTCTGCCCACAGAGGCCTTGTCCTCAAAAGATCTCTGACTTGAGGCAAGACAGTGGCAAGTTCAGGCTCAGCCTGGACAACTTAGAGACTTTTAAGACCTCATCTCAAAACATAAAATCATTGAATCAGAAAAGACTGGGAATGTGCTGCAGCAATCTCTGGGTTCAGTCCCCCGCATCTCAAATGGGGGAAGTGTGAGCTAAAATAGTCACAAAGACCACCTAGTTTTTCTTTAAGTTATAAAAATGAAATAGCAGGTTGGGCAGAAGGTCAGTCTTCAGGAACATGTCAATGAAAAGCAGTCATGATGGTGTGGATATTTAATAGTAGCAGTATTCAGAAGAGTGTTTTGCTGCTTTTTATGTTTAGGTGGTACTTTAAATTATTTACCTGTGTGGACCTAGTTTTCAGACTCATCTTGAGCGATGTACTTTAATTACCCCATTTTATGAATGTGGAATTAGAGACCACAAGACACTATCGCAGAACTGGGAGATGACAGAGCCAATTTTGATCCTGGGACCAGTCTGTGAACCAGTCTGTGACTGTCTTCTGTGATGAACAGAACCAAAATTCTAGACAACATTCTCTGTTCCAAGCAGAAAGAAAGAAGAGAAAAGAAGAAAAGAAATAATGAAGAATAAAAGAAATTAAATTGACTTAAGATATACAAGCTTATTTTTCTAAGTGCTACAATTGTTATATATTAGCAATTTCTTAAGTTTGAAACTATGGAGCAGATATAGATTTGAATTATCAATGATAAAAAGAATTTAGAAGTATCCTAAAGTATCCAGCTTTGCACGCTGTTTTATTTGGCAATGGAGCAAATGGTTATAAGTTATTAAATTAATAGGCTATAATATACAATTTATAACATTGTTTTACACATATTTCTACTTATTATTAATGAGAACAAAAGGAAATTTATGATTTTTAGCATGTATTCTGTTCTAAGTTTTGAGATAATCACTCTTGGGGAATTTACTCAGAGAAAGTAAAGTTATGCTGACACAGAAACCTGCTCTACGTGGGGTTGACCAGACAGCTCAGAAGACTAAAGTGTCTACTTAGGCAGAGCACAGTGGCATGGGTTCAATCCCTGGCGTGCTGTGCTAACCCTAACCCTGGGGCATGCTAAATCATGATTAAGACTGGGCATAGTGGTGTCCACCTGTAATCCCAGTGCTTGGGAGGCTGAAAACAGAAGGATCAGTATGAGTTCAATCTAGTGAGACCCTGTAGACCCTGTACTAAATATAAAAAAAAAAAAAAAGAAGAAGAAGAAGAAGAAGAAGAAGAAGAAGAAAAGAAAGAAACTTACACATAAACACTTATAACAGTTGGTGTCATAGTGTTATGGTTTATGTCTAGGTGTCTTCCCAAAGCCTCATACAGTCATATTGTTTGTTCTGAGCTTGCCAGATCTAGAGTATGTGATTAACTCATAGTGCAATACTGGGATTACAGATATTGAGATCAAGGGTGGGTGACTGCAGGTTTGGATAGACTGGATGGATTGGTACCACCCTAATCCCACCAGTCTAGCTAGAACATAGAAGAGCAGAAAGCTGCTGTTAAACCCCCTTGTTTGCTTGCCTGCCTTTGCTGTCTTATACTTCTGGGAACAGTTTCTCTCCTGGGACGCCCCTCTGCCAAGTCACTATACCTTGAACCCAACCGATTATGGTTTGAAACCAATTATGGTTTGAGCTAAAGAAACCTTCCCTCGCTTTGTTGTGGAGCTCAAGTATTTTGTCTCCTCAACAAGAGAAAAGTTACTAATACATATAGCAAAAAGAACAAAAACCTGGAAAAGATCTAGTAAACTTTAATGGGTAAAATGCTAAACAGATAGAGGTACATTTCCCCATGGAGTAGTACTCATGGAGAAGAATGAGAGAAGAGTTCTGAGTGACAAAGACAATGAAATCCCTGACAGTTGCATACTGTGTCGTTCTATAACTCAAATGCAACATTCCTGAATGGCTAAAGCATACAGTGCACAGGTTAGTGGCTGGGGGTGTTGCAAGGTTTCGTAAAAGCAGCACAGGTCATTTCCGTCTCTGAGCCTGATGGTGGATACACAGATGCAACACACTAAAATTTCACAGTATTCTTCACACTCAAACTGGCACACACACGGATAAAAATAAAGAAAACTAACTAAAGAAAACTAACTAAAGTTGAAGTATTGTATGAATGTCCATTACCTCTCTGGAGAAAGTGAGTAAAACACATGGAATCTTTTTGTATTGGATTGGAAAACTACAAATTGAATCCCATACATAATATGAATAATGAAAAAGTGAAATGAAAAGTTGGCTGGATATCTGAAAATTATTCACTATATTTTGCCATTTTAAATTGAGTATTTTTCAATTATGTAACAAAAGCCAATTTGTATTATAATTAAGAAGAAAATTCAACAAATAAAAGTTTCCTGAGGCTAATAAAGAGTTCTGTAAAAATGTATATCTACTTATGTTAATTGACTGAGGTAAGGATATTTTGGAACTAATGAGTGAATATTGCAAATCCAAAGCCAATTTAAAATGTAAGGCCAGTGTAAAAAAATCAGCCATATTTTTGTATATTTCCTGGCTCCAGTACAGATCCCTTAGCCTGCCATAACAGACCCTTTATTCAACTGGTGCAGGCTTTCTAGCCTCCACCACTGACCCTTGGGTTTCCCAGGCCAAACTTGTGATGGAGACTTGCATGAGCCATTACCATGGGCTCTAGGTCTTCAGTGGGACTTGTGGAGGACAATGCTATGCGATCTAGGCTCTCTGTTGGATTATGTTGGTCTCTAGTGTGTGGCCCAATCTCCTGTATTCTTTTGCATTTGACTTTATGGGTAAATATCATAAAATAATCTTACAAATTATGTGTCCTATATTATGTCAATTTCCTTGTAAACACTGAATACCACAAAAGCTAAGATCTGAGGGAGAGTAAACTGATAACGACTAGGGGACATTGCTCTGGCCTTCTAGGGGACATTACTCTGGCCTTCTCTGTGGCTTTCTTGCATAAATTTTTATCATTTATGTTCATGAAAATACATATCCAACACTATAGCATCATTCTCACTTTTTGATTCACAATTTACAGATTTGTTTTATCCTGTAGTGTACATAAAATAGTTTCAAAATGTTTGTACCAATGCTACTATTAATACAACTTAGTTTAAATATTGCATGCATTGCTGACAAATACATGGATTGTAAGCTCTTTTCATTTCTAATCTCTAGAAAACTGTGAAGTATGAATTGCTTTTAAAAGATTGTTAGAGTTGTCTGTATGTCACTGTAGATTGAGTGATTTAGAACAAGTAGTGTTTTGAGTTATTTTTCTTTACAAAAAGCAGTCTGGGCTGGGGAGATGGCTCAGTGGAATAAGCGCTTCTCTGGCAAGCTCAAGGGCATGAGTTCACAAAGAAAAAAAAAAGCAGTCTGCTCAGACATTCTATTTGCCTAAAATTATGGTCAATTCTGTTTTCACAAATAGAAATATATTTTTATATCTTTATTTAAAATGGTCTCGTGTTTTCCTCATTTTCTCTGTCTCTTCACCCTCTGCTCTCTCTACTAGAGACTGAACAAAGGACTTTCATGTTTAGCTATTTAACCAGATCTTTGTTTATTTGTCTGTCTATCTGTCTGTCTGTCTCTCTGTTTGATTATTTGTTCTGAGACAGTATCTTGATAAGTTGCCTTATCAGCATTAGAACTTGCAAACTTCCTGCCTCAGCCTTCTGAAGTGTTAGAATAATATTGTGTCCAATTTATTTCTTTTTCTTTTCATTAATTTTTTTGAGAAAAATAATAACAATGAGACAATTTCAAAACAGGCTAGTAGGACAGTTACAATAATTAATACATTGCATATTGTTGTCTTCATAGTAGTTATTCCTAGCACAAGATAAAGACATGATATTCTGTCCAAACACTATTAGTGCAAATCTTCCTTCTCATTCAACTAAGAGAAAGGAGCTATATATCTATCCTATTTTGTATATACAGATATAATTTTTTCACTGCAAAGTGGTCCTTCATTTATATTCCCCCTTTTTGTTTAGTTTTGACTGAGATGGGTGTTTCATTACCATTCAAATATTGTAGGTGCGTGAATTCAGCAAAATAATCCAATAAGCCATTTCACCTTTTAGAAAAACTATTTCTCTTCCATCTCTCAATCCAATAAAACCTATCAAGTAAGATATATGCATATACATATGTATCAAGTAAGATATATATGTATATATCTTACTTGATAGGTTTTCCAAAAGAACCATAAACTCATTTTGTAGGTTTATATTTTTATACTTTTTATATTCATATTTTATATTAATATCTTTTACTGTTTTTATTGGTTTATAATTTTTATATATTTTATACTGTTAATAGTGTATAACTTGAATAAAAACAAAGTACAACCATTTTAAGTGTGTAAGTGTATTGTTTAAGTGCTACTAAAAGGGTACTTTTCTACATACCTACAACCAAGATAGAAGCCCTTTTCACTACTGTGAATTCTTTCCTGCATGTTTCAAATTAGTATCAGCACTCCTGTCATCAGGCAACCACTGATTTGTCTTCTATCACTATAGGAAAATTCTGGCCTATTTATATGACTCTGTAGATAAATCTGTACAGTCTTTTGTGTCTGCTCCTTTCATTTCCACCACTGTATGCTTTTAGAAGTCATTGAAGAGCTGGGGAGATAGCTCAGTGACTTAAGCACCTGCCTGGCAGGCTCAAAGTCCTGAGTTTAATCCTCAGTATGAAAAAAAAAATGCAGTCATTGAAGATGCAGCATTTATGAAGAGTTATTTCTTATCATTGCTCACCACTTCACTGTTATATATATATATATATATATATATATATATATATATATATATATATATATATATATATAACTGTAATATATATACTTTATTCTATGTCTATGTGCTTTGGGGATGCAGTGTCTGTTCCAGTACCACCTTGTTCTTGTTATTAGATAGTTCTCTTTCTTGGTGTTATGTAAAGAATTCTTTTAAGCAAAGATACAAAAAAACTTAAGCTAAAAATATATATGCTCAAAAGACATGTAAATTGTGTTATGCCCTAGAAGGTAACAGTCTGTCTCTCAACATGTGTGTATACATGTGTGTATGCATGTATGTATGTAGTATGTGTACAAAGAAAATATCAGGTGCTTTTGCCATTCTTTCAGTTACTTTCTTCACTTGATTAATGGTATGTTCTGGAGAATCTTGCCTGACCCTGTGCTCTTATTCCATCATCTCAGTCTTTCAGCTCCAGGAGTCAAGAAATTTCCTTCATGTGGAATCTAGTATGATGTCTGTTTTTGCCCAGAAGAATGAATCCTGATTCTATGGAGTGTCATTCAGCCTATTAACAGCCTTTTTAATGACACAATGACAAACAAACCAAAATCCTTGCTGCCATGCCAGAGCCCTTGCTCAGAGCAGTAGTGCAGTTGGTTCCAGAGCACAGAGCGATTACAGTGCTGGCTTAGTGTCCAAGGGGAAGGCTGTGAGGTGTTCTCCTTCATAATGCTCACTTCTCATTGTCCATGAGTGTGATAGTCTTTCTAAGGCAAGACACATCTTCTAATGAATTCAGATATACATTTTAATTTCAAACTCAATTGTATGAGCCTATTGGTGGCAAATAATGCATGCTCATAATTATTAGATAATAAAAATTTTTAAGATATTGTTAAGTACTCAAAATTTAGACATTTTTATGCTCTATCAATAATAAATGATATCAATTTTACCTTCATATTCTCTTAAGAAATTTGTGCATAATTTTCCTTATACTTTTTAACCAATAAAATAATAACAATTTTTCTCTTTAAAATCTATTACTCTTTGTTTCTATATCATTTACTGAGTTCAGATAAATCATTTCATGCTTAATCAAATTGTCATTTTTGTGTCTCTGCTTTTCTGCAGTAAGATTCTATAGGCATATCTAACTATATTCTCTTTGCAATCAGCAATATTTCTGTGTCTTCTATCGATCTCTCTACCTGCCTACCTACCTCCCTACCTACCCATCATTTCTGTGTCAACTGTGTGCTATGTGCAAACCATTTTGCTCTGCTTAGTGGATATTCAAATAAAAAAGCTACTGGCTCTTCTTCCCTAAGTAGAGTAAACACACTTAAAATGTAATAAGAAATCAAAGAAAGAATTGTGTGTGTGTGTGTGTGTGTGTGTGTGTGTGTGTGTGTTCTCCTTTCCTTTTAGTTAGCAGCAGATTGAGAAATAATTTGGACTATGTCCTGAAAGCAATGGGGATAGGAATCGGATAGTTTTAGAAGATAATAATGTTGGTAGTCTAAAAAACTGCTTGAAGCCAATTTTGATTATTCCACTTTTTTGCATGATCAAAATGAGTCTTTAGTATTTAAGAGAGCGCATTTGCTGTTCACAGATTTTCAGTTTCTCTTCCATGATGGAGCAAATGTATACGTACTTAATATGTCCCTTAGGCAAAGTGCATCAAATACACACCTCCCATCCTGGTGAAAATGTATGAAATATGCCCAGGGACTTAGTAGGTCCTTGAGAGGCAGGGAGGGGGATCTTAATGCCTTTCTTCTTCAAAGGCAATGTTATTTCTGTGTTAGTCACAAACTTAAAGATCCACTGTCCAAGATAAGAAGGGAAGATCCCAAGTAGGAAGAAATTGGCAAGCTAGCCTCAACAGCAGGGCAAAATCAGAAATGAGAAGCTGCTGAGCTCCTGTTATCTCAAAGAAAGTCTTTATGTACAGTAACTGGGCCTTAAGTATGAACTAAAGAATTTAACTTACTTATGAACTGAAGAATTTTGACACAACATTCAGCATATTTAAATGATAAGAATTCTTCTGAGAATTGGACCCAGAACAACAAAGTTGTCTTTGGTGCAAGTAAAAAAGCACCCAATAATGTAGCACTGATCCTGAGATACACCACCATCAGCCACAGTGACAAGCCAGTCAGATAGCTAGGATCTTCTTGTGGTATGAGAAGATCTGGAGATGGCGACCCCGCAGGACAACCTGGCAGGACCTGTCAGTCATAGAGACCTGTCCATCATTGCCTGATGCAGGTGCAGGAAGTGACATAGCACAGCCCAGATCTGACTTTGGAAGAAAGACACAGAAGAAAGTGGCCATCGACTTCACCTCTGCCCCCTTGTTCTTGCAGTGGCTGCCCTCTATGCCAAGTGAATTTTTTCTTGTTTCTTTGGGGTAGTTCTTTAGAGCACTTCTTTTTTTTTCACTTTTACCTTTAATGAGTGCTAAGCCTTTCTGTTCTTTGTTTGTGCTGTCCAGTTCTTTGAACAGTGCAGTAAGACCCTGGAACAAACTACCGAACACTACAACATCTGCCAACTAGTCAGCTCTGACCCTGGAATTCCTTTCAGCTTAGAAGCAGACCTGGTTACTTGGGGCTGAACAACTCTATGGAGGTTCTTAGAAAGTTACTAAGTATTGAGGAAGCCCTAAGGGAGACATTCTAAAACCTTTGTTGTATTTTTTGTTTCATTTGATACAACAAAGTATCACTGAATGGGTGCTTAAACAATGGAAATTTAGTTTCTCATAGTTCTTCAGTCTAGAAGTCTGAATCAAAGTGTCAGCTGGGATGATTTACTGTACAGCCTCTCTTTTTCACTGGCAGAGGGCCACCTTCTTTCTGGATCCTCAGACCACCTTCCCTCAGGTGTGTCTGTACCCTGGTTGTCTCTTCTCAGGACGACAGTCACCTGGAATTAAGCCTCACTCTAATGTCCTCATTTGAATTCAGTTGCCATTGAAAAAGCTCCTCTTTCAAAGCAGTCATATACCAAGGAAATAGAGCTGAATACCTCAACGCACAAATTTGGACAACGCATACATTTTAGCCCATGCCATTTGCCAACATGCAAAAAGTGGAGACATGTCAATTTGATTGCTGAAAAGACACAAGCTTTAATATATATATATATATATATATATATATATATATATATATAGATAGATAGATAGATAGATAGATAGATAGATAGATAGATATAGATATAGATATAGATATAGATATAGATATAGATATAGATGATATAGATAAAATTAAGGTCAAATCTTTATGCCTCATAAATTTGATCAGTTCTGGTGGTGAGTCAGTTCACTTCAAAACAAATTTTTAGAAAATAAATGAATATAGCAGGCACATGAGAGACCCCCTGTGAGTTTCTCTGCATGCCCATTCATGTCTGTCCCTCCACAGAAGTTCTTGTATTAATCCTAAAATTATTACTGTAGGTATATTTTAATCATTTCTGGCAATGTTTCTTATATTTCAACAGTAATGTAGATGAAACGAGTTGTATCTGCTTATTATTCTTAAGTAAATGTTACTTCAGAATAAATCTCTGCTCCCTGGCATGGCATGCTCCTTAATTATCTATCACTACCTGCCTTTTCTCTTATACTCACTGCCTTGTCCTGTCACAATAGTAAACCAAACCTGTCATAAATCTGCATTTCCTTGCAACTAATTCTTTGCCTGAAATAGGCTTGCTTCCTGGGAGCCAGCGTGTGCTCTCACATTCATGATCAGGCATTACTAAATAACATTTCTACCCCAATATATGTTGTATCATATATGTTGTATCAGACTAATAAACCTTGCTGTGCATTTTATTCAAAGGATTCAGCATGCCTCACATGCATGCAGTGGACCATACATTCAATATCTAACATTTGGCATATGTAATGTTGTCATTAGCTCAACTAAAGTATGTTAAAGTGAATGATTAATGCATTCCATGCGTGGTGGCTGATGATCTTGGTGGCAGTACTGCCTGGCAGTACATTGTCCTGTGAGACTGAGAAAATATTCAGTTAGCGAATAACTCTAAAAAGGACATATTTCAGAGTATCCTGTAACAACAATAGAAGCAGCACAAATATATGCATTTTACTAATTATTTTTCTGACTGAGGCTCTCAGGATGCTGCTGCCTTCTCTGCAGCTGTGATGGATAAGAGTTGGAAGTTTCTTGGTTGCCTGAGCTAAGCCTCAGCCTGACTCCTGCAGACTTGGCTCGCGTGAGGCTGAGGGAAGCTGCTGCCAGTCTGTGGGTGGTTGAGCCCTTTGTCTCTGCTTTATTAAAATGGAGATCTGGACCCTAACCATGAGATCCACCAAATCTCAGAGAGAGGAATGCGAAGCTAGGGATGCAAATCATAGTTCTTTTCATGCCAACTGAAAGACCAATCCAGGTCCTAAAATTTTAAAAGCCATTTTATCATATTTATGTTTAAAATTCACTGTAACCTAAACTCTCTCCTTTCAAGAAAAAAGAATCTCTCAGGAACTATAGGCCACTGATTTCCAGAAAGAAGGCAGAAATCATTTTCTCCTTAGGCAATAAGTTCTCCCAAATGCAGATGACTCTGCTTGGGAGATGCAGCTTCTGCCCCTTGAATCACCTAATGTGTGCAGCCAGGGTCTGGGCAAAGCCTTGTTTTACAGCCAGCTTCAGAGTGCATGGTTCTCTGGGGTGTGTTGAGAAGCTGGGGTGCCCAGAGCCCCACAGTACCCCGAATGATTTCCCTAGGCCTTTCTTATACTCAGTGCCCCACTCTGACACTTCCAGCCTCTGAATTTCCTCAAAGCACCTCAAGTCAGTCATGCCAGAGCACAACATCTTGGGCCAGCCTCCCTCCTGAAGAATGTACAGGATGTTAATTCCAGAGCACAGTGCCTTGGGAAGCAGGAACTGGGTAAGGGAGACTGCTAATTCCCAGGTAGAACTGTGTCAGCTCTGTGCCCTAATTACTGAGCGCAGACAGAAGCTGTCTAGGTTTGCAGACCTGAGGGGATGCAAGCTGCTGATGGGATTAGCACTAGCAATAAAGCCAGTGCAGAGAGCTCCCACAGAAGCTTTGCCTGCAATGGCAATGTGCTCAATAAAATATGACTGAATTGGTCTTCTCTTCTGGTCCGCAGAACACCTAACCCAATGCTCAGAATTTATTGGACAATAAGCAATTATCACCTGACTTGGCTCAGGGGTTTAGAACAGAAATGTTTCTGCAGAGGATAAGAAAATGTGATGTGCTTAAAACAATAACTAAGTTTAGAGTAGCACAGATGCAATTTAAATAAGAAAGAGAGAGACAAAGACAGACAGACAGACAGACAGCATAATTTCTGTACTGGAAAAGAAGAAGTTAACAATTCTTTGAATAATGACTGACTCTGAGAAAAATCTTCTACATCTGAATTATTCCCATATAATTCCAATTCCTTCATGTGGCCCTGATAGATCATTATTTATCTAATGTACTTCTGTGCAGTCTACAGTACTAATAAAGAAATATCCAAACAAAGTGCTAAACCAATTTCTAGAAACAAAGAAGTCAGGGAGAAAAGGAAAAATAGCAGGATGAAAGCAGGTAAGTAGATAAAGAGGAAAAGTAAATAAAAACTACTTTAAGGTTTTCCAGAATCATATAGATATTCTTCCAGAATCATATAGATATTCCTTATATCTATATGATTCTTTTCATTGAAATGAATATAGAAGACTATGAATTTAAAAAGCAGTTAACAATCCTTGTACACAATTTATTTCCAATAATATTCAATGGCCAAAAAATATTTACATATATCCTGCACTGCTTTTTGTAACCTTCAGCCTAATGTTGGTCATATGTAATAAACAAAATAGTCATGGACTCAAGACAGGTAGAAATTCTAAGTTAAACACTCAAATAGAATATGTGATTATGTTTTTCAGGATTAGATACAGACAGCAAAAGAAATGACAGAAATAAACTTGACCCTCCTTACTTGAAAACCTTATGAGCCCATTATGAATCTATCAACAGGAAAAACTAAAATATGGCCAAAGTCAGGAGACCGGTACCCATGAGAAGGGCTTTCACTGTAGTAATTTTCTTAACCTAGAAAGAAGCCAAGAGAAGAGCTTGCAATTTCTATGTCATACCAGCTTCTGATTAAGTAGCTTAGCGGGTAAACATGAGAGAAGCTCAGCTCCTGACATCTACAGCCTCCTCCTGCTCTAAGCCCTGCCTCGTCTCCTTTCTGCTTGCGCTCCCCACACCATGCCTACTTATTGCAAATACATATGCAGATGTGCACACGGGTGCATCTGTTTTCCCAAGAGAATGAAGAAAAAGAAATATACTGCATAGTTCCTATAAAGGAAATTAAATTTTCAAGAATGCAAAGTTTTACTAGGAAGAACGAAGCATAATTGTTTTCTGAAACACTGACTGTTTTCCTCCTCTAACTTCCTTTTTCTTGGCTATGTCTCATCTCTTACTTACCTCCGTATAACAATTTAAAAATATGTTTTAGTTCTGGTTCTAGGTAACATGAAATAAACACTCCCACCCTGTTTCTCCCAATGAGTGTAGCTACAAAGCCTGCACAGGATGCAGAAAGCAGGTGCCTAGCGATTTTCTAAATAGATAACAACAGACACAGCCAAAGAAGACTACAGTGCAAAGCACCACTACACCATCAGTGTTTGTGGCGCTTATCTCTAAGGCTTGCTTTCAGCTGGGGTCAGAGTTGTGGTGTCCATAGCATAGCAAGACTGGAATTAGGGTAAGGAAAGTGAAGCCAGGGAGAGAAGTACAGAACAGACTTTGAATGCCACTTACTGTCTCATTTCCTCATCATGGATTTTTGCATTTGAATTTCAAATATGTTAAAATGTTATTTACATTGATTATTGAATTTTTGTGCTTTCTTAAGTTTCATACTTGAGAAGTATGTCTCAATGGTTTCACCCTGGTTCAAGCCCAAGACAGAATAGTTGAGTCACTAAAATTCCAGATTTCAGGCTACAGAGTCAAAGTGGTGAGCACCAGGCTAATGGGACCACCCAGAAAGATTAGAAATATCTAGGACCTCATGAAAAGGGTCCTCTAAAGACTGAACTCACTTACAGAATGCATAGACCTGATTGACATCAGCAACTCCCAGTCATTGACAACTGGACCACAAGATGCACCACCACCCAAGTCCCACACTAAATGACATTGGAACCATAGCCAATCCCACAAGGTGGAGTTTGCACTTATAACCTGAACTTCACTCAAGCAAAATTGCAAATTTCTGTGGTGCTTCTGATACAGGGAAATAGAACTCCAAATGTGAAAGATACCTGGGATGAGTTCCTGTTCCCTAAAAATGAAGAATAAGTATGAAGAGCAAGAGAGGTTAATAGCACAATATATTTATTGGAGAAAAGAAAGCTTCTGTCAGAGAGAGACAGAGGAGGACCTGAGCAGGTTGCCAAGGAATCTGACATTTCAAAGGATTTTTATAGAGCAAAAACACAAGGTAAGGTGGGTCAAAAGTAGGAAACACTGGAACTTAGAAGATGTGCGTAAAGTAAGACAAAACTATGGTTGACCAATAAGATTACAGGCACAACTGCTCGAGTAAAATTGATTAAGTCAGGATCAAGTAGGGAAGCAAGTCCTATAGTAAGGTGACATGAACACAGAACAGGGGTTCTTCATATAGGGGTTTGGGTTAGTGACAGTTGCTAGCTTTTTGAAGATTATTGATACCTATCTGGAATATCAATCCCTGCTGGTCATCCCTGATCAGATATGTGGCTGCATATTGTTTAATCTGATGTGATAAGTTCTGGCCCACAGCAGGATGGCCTCTCTCCCACAGTTGCAAGGTCATCTTGTCCTCTACATTGAGTCCTACCGCTGTCTGACTGCCTATAATATTTCTGTCTGATTCAGCTGCATCCAATACTTCAACAATCCAGAATTAGTGGGGCTGGGGATTTGGCTCAGTGGTAGAATGCTTGCCTAGCAAACTGGAAGCCCTGGGTTCAGTCCTTGGCACCAAAACCAAAAAGTAAACCTTCCCTAAGTAAGCCTCCCCTAAAATTAGTGAGCAGGTGAAGAACAAGGAAAATCTTAACTCATGTAGAAAAAAGACAATTAACACATGCCAAGACCTAAACACACAGATAATTGAAGTTACCCCAAAGAAATCTCTAAAGTAGCAACAATAAATATATTCCATTGAACAATTATGATCATTTTTCAAACAAATGAAAAACAGAGTCCCACCAAAGGATTGGAAGATATGAGTAACAGCTTAGTGGATATCTTTTTTTTTTTTTTTTGGTGGAACTGGGGATTGAATGCTTAGTGGATATCTTAAAGCTAAAATGACAAGAACTTAGAACAAAACACTTACTGGTTATTATTTAACAGTGAAATGTGGATGGGAAAAAAGTGATACTTTTAAAGATTTTGTAGAAAGATAAATAAAAATTATTCTGTCTTAACAAGAAAAAAAGGGAAAACCTCACTGTAAGTCATCTGCAGGACCATAAAATGTCTTTATCATTCCTAGAAATTAAAGACTTAGTTTTTAAGTGTTGAAAAACTAATTAAAGAATATAGATTAAATTTTCCAAATTTGTTGCATTATATTTCTATGCATTTAAATTGCATCACCAGTACAAACAAATAGTTGAATAGAAATGAATTTTAACCTTAGGTCATTTTTACTGAGAGAGGAAAAAAAAACTTATTTAGGTTTCATTCACATATTTTCCTAGGTCTTCATTGGAATTTGACCAAATACATATTCTCTTCATTAAAAAATTAGATGGAGAATATTATTTGAGTTTCATGATTTCCTCCATTCTCAAAGTTCCTGACACTGGCTAATCAATGGTGCCTTAAGGACTATGCTTGTGGCAATGTCCCTTATAGTTATTTTTGTAATGCATGAAAATATCCAGTGACCTAGAAGAAACTGAAAAGCCATCTTTGAAAGTCAGCATGGAATCTTTCACAACAGTTTGTAGGATCTCTGCATGCTGTGCCTTTGATCTCTCCCCAAAACAGGATGGAATAGAAGTTAGCATGAATTTTCTATGACTCCCATCACTGTCTACCAGAGGACAAGTGGAAAACTTACATATAACATGTACGTATAAATTACACACACACACACACACACACACACACACACACACACACACACAAGAATATCCAGGCCTTTCCTGTAAATGTGTGTGCCTACTCTTGTCCTCAAAAACACTATCAAGCCAACATGAAAGTCATCCAAAAACTATTTCCAGTGAGGAAAAAAAGTGCATTTATAAAAGCCAGCAGGAGCTCCACTTACATTGGGGAAGAAAAGTAAATGTTAAAAGCAAGTTACTTCAGCAGGTTGAGTCCATACAACTAAGGCAAAACATTTAAATGAATTTCATCAAAAGTCTTTTGACTATTCAGTGCTTTGGCAAATAGCCACTTCAGTTCTTAACTAGGTTCACTGTTGGAGAAAAGGATTTAAGCATTTTTTCCAAGCAAAACCAAAAACACTAGAAATGGGAACAAAGACAAATTAATGACTGAAGAAAGAAAGGCACTATAATTTATGTCACTATGGTTCGTACAGCAAACACAGGTCATATTGTATAGGATAAAAAGCACTCACTTTAGAATCAGGCAGGATTTCTGTAAATCTTACATCCTCCATTTCCACCTGAACTGGGACTTACCAAGCATCTGCTTGGCATAACAGTCTCAGACATCAAATTTCCTAAATTAGGAGAAACAGACCCCTCTCAGAATATTCCAGGTTTTCTTTTTGTCTTTTCTTTCTTCCATCCTTTTGAGTCAGGGTCTCACTACACAGTTCAGGCTGGTCTTGAGCTTACATGTATCCCAGCTTGGTCTCAAATTTCTAATGATCCTCCTGCCTCAGTCTCCCAAGTGCTGGGATTACAGGCGTGCACCACTAAGTCCAGCTATATATTCCTAATATTAAATTCCAATAATGAGAAAAGGTACAAGGAACAAAGGAATATTAAGGAAGCCACTGACTGTTCAGGAGTATAGATGTGCTTTGCATGGAACAGTGTTGTCTAAATGGAAGGCATTCAGTGTTTTCAGTTTTGAAATAAGGAACAGTTTTCCAGTTAGAGAAACAGTTTGTACAAAGCATAGAACAAAGAAGTTACATGAAGTTATCAGTGGGCTTCCTTAAGTCTATTACAGTCCAAGAACAAAAAACATTGTGGTGGAGATCTTTTCCCTGGTCAAGATTTCTGATTCTGAATTTCACAGAACAAGAATGTAGGAAATTCATTGAGAAAATGAACAAACAAAAACAAGTCGAAAGGCCAAATAGTGTAGTAACAAAAATAAACACTTACGTTGACCATTTGATCTTGAACAAACCTCTCTGAATATTAGTTTCCTCATCTCTAAGATGTGCTAAAAATCCCAAACACTTTTCATGGGTGTTGTGAGAATTCACTGTTGTGAAAATAGCCTCTAAACTACAAATACACACACATGTTTATCACTATGGCTGTTGTTTAGACACAATTTGTAAATCATTACTGTTTCATTAATCCCAAATAAGTAATTTCATAAAGCAAAAGATATATGGTGCCCTGAGTAATATTAATATTTATTATGTACTTATCACTTGAATGTTCTAAGATTGGGATCAATAGGAAAATACTTAAAAAGTTTTAAGTCATTTTTACAATTTTTACTAAGAAAAAAATGGTGATCACTTACATAATGATTTCCTATCTGCAGTAGGGGTGGGAAAACCTTCAGGATGAACTAAGTACTATAATAGAAAAAGTAAAATAGTCTAGAAGGAGTAAGATGTTTAGTTTATTTTTTAAAACATAAAATTAATTTGATTTGCTTCTTTTATTTTTGTCCTCTGAGAAGTGTGTATTCATCTCAGATGCCCATTTCTGAATTGGGTCTTTGAATTTGAGGGCCCTGTTATATCATAGTTCTTTATATATTCTAGACAGCAGACCTTTGTCTGATTGCTTATTAGTTAGGAATTTTTCAAAATTTGTTGGTTGTCTTTTCACTCTGTTGACAGTTTCTTTTGACATGCAGAAGCTCCTCAAGAAGAGTTGATCCCAGTTATTGATTCTTTCAAGTGCTTCCCGTGCGAATATATGCTTTTCATGAACTCTTTACCTACCCTTGTGTCTTCAAAAGTTCTTCCTACTTTCTTTTCCAGGAGATTGTTTCCATTTTAATGTTTAGATCTTTAATACATTTTGACTTTAACTTAGTGCATGGTGATAGAACTGGGTCAAGTTTTAGTTTTCGGCATGTAGAAAGCCATGTTTTCCAGCACCATTTGTTGAAGAGGCTATCTTTCTTCCAGTGAGTATGTTTGGCCCCTTTATTGAAGATCAGATGGCTGAGTGTGTTCATAGATGCTTCTTCACCTTCTAATCTATTCCATTGATCCTCAGGTCTATTTTGTTGATTTGAAAATACAAAGCAGTTTACAGGATAAAAACACTTAGTCAAAGGATTGTGCACATCAGTCGGTAAAAAAAAAATATGCATTTCCTGAGGAAGAAGGAAGGCAGTGAGGAATGGGCAAGGAAAAGCCCCCAGCCTGAGGCCTTGGGCCTTTGCTCTGCTGGACTCAGTGAGCAGGGCTGGGAGCTTTGCAACGGGAAGCTCAGCAGCCTACCAGTGAAAAGAAACTGCTCCTTGTCAAGCCACAAAGAGAAAACTGTTCTGTTTTTCTTTGTTTCATTTTGTTTTGATTTTTGAGGGCCACATTTTAGGAGTCATCAATAACTTTTATGTACTTTTCTTTCTTCTCTGTGTTGGAAGGAAGCTTTTATTTAACGATTTGCTTTAATGTATTGCAAGATACACAATTTTCCTTTTTCAATTAATTTTATTGAGAAACAAATAGCAATGAGACAGCCTCAAACAGGTTAGTAAGACAGTTTTAATAAGTAATACATTGCATATTGTTGGCTTCATAGTGGTTATTCATAGTACAAGATGCAGACATGAGATCCTATCCAAACACTATTAGTACAAATCTTTCTTCTCACTGAATTAAGAGAAAGTAGCTGTATATCTCTCCTATTTTGTATGTAAAGATACAAAAAGGGCCTTCATTTGTATCCTCTTTTTTGTTTAGTTTTGTCAGAGATGGGTATTCCATTGCCATTTAAATATCGTAGGTGCATATTTACCTGGCAGGGGAGATACCATGATCACGAAGGTGGTTTTCCCAGGGTGAGGCTTATCCATTGCACTGCGGATGGGTTGACCTCTGCGATTTCCCCAAATGTGAAAGACATTCTACAGAGAGACCACAGTGACCAGAATGGAAGGAACCCACTAAACAGGACACACAATTAAACACAGGATACAAAGGAGTAAACAGCAGCAGGTAAATATCATGACAATCATAAGTCAACACATTTCAATTATAATCATCAATGTAAATGGACTCAATTCACCAATTAAGAGAAATAGACTGGCACAGTGGATTAGGAAACAAAATTCAACAATGTGCTGTAACAAGAAACACACTTAACTCAAAAGGACATTCATAGTCTCAAAGTCAAAGGATGAAAAACAATACTACATGCCCCAGCACCTCAGAAAAAAGCAGGAGCAGCAATTCTGTTCTCAGATAGTCTCAACTTCAAACCAAGAATGAATATCGTAGGCACGTGAATTTAGCAAAATAATCCAATATAGTTCAGTAGTCCATAATAGTAGTGGGTTATCCATAGGACTGGCAATGTCAGAAGTTGTTGAGCAAAATATATAATTTTGGTTCTCCTTTGTAATATGACTTCTCATAAAAGCTGGGAAAACATCTGTACATATGATAGTAAGGACAACTAAAATATTTATTAATTGATTAATTCATTTATTCTTTGAAGCTGTCAGCCCTACTTTATGTCAGGCTAAATGGTATGGAAGGGAATAGGGGGAAATGTTTTGTCTTCAGTGTGCTCATGAATAGGAAGCAATGTTCAGAAGAGCAAACAATTACAAGAACATTCATCACTGCTATGGCAGTAGATATAAGTGGCATAGAAATTATGTGACAAAAAATAAAATTTTTAGTTAGGAGTGGTCAGTGAGAAGAATGAAGGGCTTCTTAGACAAAATACAGTGCAGGTGTATTGGTTAGTGTTCTCTACAGGAATAGAACATATATATATTCAAATATATATATATGTAGTTTGTGGAAGGGATTTACTAGGTAAGATTACAGAACAAGAGGCAGGAGAGGCTGCACAAACCTTGTATCCACTGAAGAGGTGGAAGACAAGCAAATAAGCAGTATAAGAAGCTGGAGTCTAGGATAGAACAGAGACTGGAGATGTGATTCCAGTCTAAGTCTGAAAGCATAGAAGCTTCCTAGACAGTCAGAAGATTGAATCTGGTTTTAAAGAAACCAGCATCTACTCTCCACTGGTGAAGGTGAGATAAACACACCTTACTAGAATGGAACTCTTCAAAATGGGGTATCAATTTCCTTTCCCTTTCCCTTTTATTCTACTCAGGCTACAAGCATGTTCAGCAGTGCCCCCCTCAATCAGGGTGGGTCTTTACTCTCAGTTTGTGGACCTGCATGTCAATTGTGTGTGAACTACCCCAAAGATCTACCCAAGTGTATTTTACTAATCTATCAAGTGTTTGTTATTTCAGTGAAGTTGACATATCATTATCATCATGGTAGGTTTTATATAATTATTTTTATTCAAACATTTAGTAAGCACATAAAATTTTCATGGGCATTTAGGGATATGAAAATCAATAGGTCACTAAATCTAATGCACTAACGTTTATTTCCAAGTTGTCTCCACAATATCTTTGTTCATTGGTTAAATTTCTAAGGATTATTGGTGTTTACAAGGGTGTGGAGTCTAGGTATGAGAACTGAACAGTCTTGACCCAGTCCCGCCCTCATCCAGCTTCAGGGCACCTCATGTAAAAATCTTCACTGTGTACTTAGACAAACATTTCTAACAAGAGGATCATTGATCACAATTCAAAGTGGAGCCATTTACTTCCATGGTCTGAATATAATTAGAAATGAGTCTGCAAGAATACTAACCTGCTGTCATTTGCTGGGTTTCCGCAGATGGCCTATCATCTCCTTGGCCTGCTGTGGAGATAGGAGGTACATGCTGGTGGTGCTTGGGGCTGATGGGCGGGCACATGTGTTGGGAGCAGCCTCCTCCACACACCATGGGAGTGTCCCACTGTAGAGGACAACTTCCTGGCTGGAGGCAGACTGTTACTGGGGTCTTTGCCATTCCAAAAGAGATGTAAGCCATGTGGCTGGAGTTTCCCACGTACACACTTATTTACTGGATGATTTCCAAAAGATTTGAACCTGCTACCAAGCCAGCCTTTTAAGTGGTTTGGGATTTGGACAGGTTGGTCTTTTTTTTTTTTTTTTTTTTTTTTTTTTTTTT
>PVKA01003620.1:0-107755 GCA_004027165.1 Ctenomys sociabilis | reverse complement strand
AATGGTTGAAAAAGATGTGGTATTTCTATATAATGGAGTATTACTCAGCTATTAAGAATGATAAGTTTGAAGCATTTATACTGAAGTGGATGCCACTTGAACATATACTCATAAGTGAAATAAACCAGACACACATGTGTAAATATCGTATAGTCTCCCTAGTATAACAAGCGAAAAGCAGAAATACAAAAGGTAACGTGCAACAAGTGAAATCAATTGAGTCAGATAAGGCAAAGTGAATGGCATATGCTGCAGATACTAATCAGCTTTTCTTCTGGATGGTTAACAACCTAAGTTCACAGATCAAAGTTGGAGAAATAGAAGAGCCACAAGGCCAGCCAACATTTTGGCCCTAGCCTTTCAAGGTCAGCGAAGATTCAGGACATGCAACATCATGAAACTCAGGTGAGCTCCAAATTTTCTGAACAAGTGGATGATGGAGCCACAGAGGAAAGAGATTGAAATTCTATAGTGTGCCTGGGGAGAGTCACATGAAGAGAAAACTTTCTCTCAAGCTCTCACAGAGAGCAAACTGGTCAAGCATTGGCCGTGACTCATCCACATGGATGACACAGACAAAGGAACTACAGAATAATGTACAGGACTACAAGATAAACCCTGAGAGGACTTCACAGACCACATAGGAAATATAAAGTTCATGTGTTGGTATATAAGTCTTGATCTACCTAGGTCTTAACCATCCAGCAGAAAAGTATAAAAATGAAGTATACATTGTGAGACCATAATATTAAGCTGAGCTGTAAATGGCTATGGTTGACAATTTCTTTGAATAACTCACTATGGTTGTAGAATGCTGGACTGTGTAGGATTGTGGTGTCGAGTTCAAGCACCTAAGTTAGTTGACTGTCAATGGAGTGCCCCTTTTCACAGATGTAGACAAAGGAAGGGGTGTAGAAAGAAAAAATCATGATGTATGTGTATAGGCAGTACAGTTGGGATAGATAACGCTGTGCTTCTACATAATTCTATGAGAGGCAAGATCTGCACTAACGGTGGTTGGACAGGATATTATGTCGGCTTCTAGTACTACGGTCATCCACTAGGAAAATAATTATTGAATTTTTGATGTAATTCAGGTATAAGAAAAGAAAAGTAAGCAGCTACACTCTTAATTCACTGATAAGAGATATCTGCTAAAATAATATCTGTAAATACAATATCATGTATGCACCTTGTACAATACCAAAGCGTTATGAAAACAGTTTGCTATGTATTAATTTATCGAATCTGTATGGTTAATGTGTCTTGAAACTGTCTGATTGACATTTGTACTTCAATAAAATAAAAAAAATAAAATTAAAAAGAAAAAAAAAGAATATTCTAGAGACCTTTAGATATGACAGCGACACTAGGATCTTCTGATTTTTACTCCCTGTGTCCTTCATTCAGCTTCCAGTGACAGACAGCCCACATTCACACATACACAATGGTGCCTTCTCAGAGGGCTGCTGATCAGGCCGTGTCCTACATTTTATTATTACCTGGCTCTCAGTCAATTACTTTCAGAGACCTACATAACGCTCTCAGCAACTGAGAAGCTATTCAATGCTGTATTTTTAAGACTCCAACTCCCTTTTAGAACTTATTTTTGCTCATGCCAAGATAGAGTTCCATTTTACTAAAACTCACACTTATACAACTATTTTTTTCTTTCAGGAACTTTTAGTATATTTATAAACATCCTCTCATTAATCTTCATTGCACTCCTAAAAAATAAATAAAAGTGAGACTGCCTTCATTTTTGCAGGGGAGAAATTGAGGTAGTTGATTTGGGGGGAAGAATTCAGGTCTGAAACCTAAACCTTATGGTTTCAATTGCTTTCCTCTTTGTTAGTCAATCTGTGCTTTCACTTCTAACCACTGAAATCTCCCATGGCCGTGGAAACCAGCTTGCGAATACTTCTGGTAGGAATATTTTACTGAAGACACTGTGTGTATTGTCTATTTCCTGTTCAGGTAGAGACAGGATTATGCTCTGCTATGCTGAAAGGCTTCAGGTGGGAGGTATGTTTTTTCATTTCCTACTTATTGGAACACTGTGTGTTCTGGAAAGGGATTATCTATAGCTCCCGATTCCTTGGGGCCAAGTGGTGAGAATCTGAAGGGAAAGGCCAGACCCTGCCCCTTCTGAGTGCTCTGGCTCCCCAGCAGAGCTGACAGAAAATTATTCACTCAGTGCTGTCCCACATGGCAGGTGCTGTGCTCTGATTTCCTAACTTAGTCCCAAGGCCATTCCTACCTATAGACTTGAGGAAACTTTCTGTCACAGACACATGTGTACATAGTTACTGCAGAGAAGGATTCATTTAAAAAAGGATTTTGAGTTGCTCTTTTGGCTGCCTGATGACTTCTTTCAAAAGATATATTCATTTATATATGTTTTCATAATACAATTTTGTTCTTTTTATTTTTAAGATTTTTTTTTTTCAGTTTTGGGTTCATTGAAGACAATTTGTAAAATAAAATAAAGAAATTAATTAAAATCAACTAAATAGCCTACAATCCTACCACCCCAGAGACAAACACCACTGCTTTAGTGTCATTTATTTAGGTTTTATTTTCCTTGTTTTTGTTTTAGACATATTTGAAATGACTGATGACTTATAATCAACTTTGTCTTTAAATACTTCTGGTTTCATTTAGTGGAAAGTGATATTTAAAAACCACAAACTGAACACCAGGAATGCTAATGCATGTCTAATTGTTTATAGGTCTTTTTAGTGAACATACTTAAATCTATATATTTAAAGATGCTATTTCTAAGAGCACCATGGTGGATTAACTCATGGGCAACTTGTATCACCCAGCTGAATCAGCTTGGTGCTTTCCAGCCCACCGCAGGCCTGTTGCCAACAGTGGGAAGAAGAACTGGAGGGGAAGAAGGTGTGCTGCTGATTCTCGTGGAGAAGCTTGTCATGCTGGTTTTCCTGAAATGAACTCAACAGATATTATGGGAGGGGCTCTGGTCCTTATTATTGCTGAGCTTGGCTGTGGTTCTCTTGCCAGGAGCTCTGATTCTTACTTTGATGGTTATTTCCTGGCTCCTACAGGCACATCCCTCATCCCACTCTCTAGCTTCCACCACTGGCCTTTGAGCCTTCCCAGTACAGCTTCTCTGTACACACTTGCATGAGACATTGTTGTGGGCTCTAGACCTCCAGCTAAACTTATGGAAGACATTGCTATGAGCTCTAGGTCTTCAGCAGGACTCATGCAGGATAATTTCTGTGGGATGCAGGCCCTGGGCTGAATTCTTTGGGTCTCTAGTGCATGGGCAGAACTCTTGAACTCTTCTACATTTGACCTTTCGGGTGAATATTGTAAAACAATCTTATAATTCATATGTCCTTACCCAATCTATTCTCTAGCAACCCTGACTACAATAAGCACTTACTGATATTTCTAATGCAAATGCAGGGTTTTATTTATCCTCTTCTATTTTATATCTGCATCTCCTTTTTTTCTATTAAAAATGTTCCAGAAAAGGGGAATTTTTTTGTTATTTATTGTCTTTTTTAGATAACTTCTTGCTATGCAGTTCAGGCTGGCCTCAAGCACTCTTTGTAGCCCAGGATGGTCTTGAACTTGCAATGATCCTCTTCGACATCCTGAGTGCTGGAATTACAGGCCTGAGCCATCATGCCCTACACTGCATCTCCTTTCATCCACACCAAAATTCTTAGTTCTCAGTGACGTAGAATGA
Source organism: Ctenomys sociabilis (assembly GCA_004027165.1). NCBI lineage: Eukaryota > Metazoa > Chordata > Mammalia > Rodentia > Ctenomyidae > Ctenomys > Ctenomys sociabilis. The sequence goes on along the minus strand of PVKA01003620.1, from coordinate 104,031 downwards.
TGTAATTAAACTATCCCATACTAACTTGTATGCTTTTTGCTATATTATATAATAGTCTCAGGATAACAGTATATTCATACAACTAATGTGATTGCTAAAACAGTTTATTTAAATTGCATATTTCTCTTTTTACCCTTCTCCTATTTGAAAGCATTTGTATTATGTCTAATTGGCTGCGCTCTCTCCTTTTTGTATATATATATATATATATAAATAATTTTTTTTGTATGTTCCTAGATCTTATGCCAATGTTTTCTAACATTTCTTGTCAAAGTGGTCATTTATGTTGCTTTAGTCATTTTCTCCAGCAGATTCATCATAAGAATTCATGATAACAATATTACCTAAATCCTACCATGCTGAGTGCAATTTTGCTTTTCATATTTAAGTCAGTTTTGCAGGATATAAAATCTTTGGCTCACATTTTTCTATTACTATTTCAAACAAATTGATTTATTTTATTCAGCCATAAAAATATGTTTGTAAGATTTTTTTTCATTATGAATACTTCCTTTTGTTTGGACTAGATATCCTAATGATTTTTTTCTTTGTCTTAACATCCAATATAGCTAACCTGTTTTGAAATGATCTCATTGCTATTTGTTTCTCAATAAAATTAATAAAAATAAATAAATAAAATAAAATAAATAAAACTAAAAAGGTATTCTGCTGTTTATAATCACAGGAAAAAATATCGAGTATATTTTGGTTTATAGTTTTGATTGATATTCTCAGACACAAGGACATAGTATTAGTTTTACTTTTTTGGTTTCACAAACATTTCTTTCTTTTATTGAGTCCTAGCTCTTCCTCTTACACTAAAATATTTAAGACTCACCTACTGGTTAGGTGGGGGAAATTACTACAAGCAAGTGTGATCAGAGTGGTGTTCCCCCAGAAGGGACTTTTGCTGCTGGTGTTATCTTTCTTTTATTTCTCTTTGGAATGGAAGTGGGGGCTGGGCTACTTGATAAGTAAAACTGGTAACCTAAGGACCAGTTGTGTGTACGTTGACAATCCTATTTGCTTAAATACCATTGACCAGGGCTTTCCACAGACATGTACCTAGAAATATCATCTGTAAATGCAGATAATGACCTAATGTGATTTCTGAGACAAATTTTGATCTCTGAGGGCTGAACTTTCAAGGTAAAAGCCAATCAACTCAATTTTGGAATAGCAACCACACAGGAAGGTGAGGTTTCTCTCTTCCTTTAGTCTAACAGAACATCAGCGCCACAAGCTGTGCCAGCGTCACTCCCAGTGTGCGCTGAGACAGCAATTGGAACTGGGTGTGGTGGAGCACATCTGTAATCCCAGTGCTTAGAGGCTGAAAACAGGAGGATCTCTATGAGTGCAATCTGTGTAGTGAGACCCTGTAGACCCTGTACTAGATACATTAAAAAAATAAAAAGAACATCAAAAAACCTTTTGGGTGCATCAGTCCTTGACTATTTTTATTTTACAAAAGTCTAGTACTTATTCTATAGACATCAGCTTTGTGTACAATACTAAGTATCAATAGCCTTGAATTTCTGGAGAGTATTTCCATCTTTGGTTGACTGTACTTTTTCTAGAAAGCTGTATCCCAGCACTGAAACTTGTGCTGTAGCATATGCCACCTGTGTATAACATACAATGTTAGACCATCTATAAATATGCTAGAGAACATTCACTATTCCTGAAGCACTTCAAAAATGTTTTCTATGTAAATTGAAAAACTTTTTCAATAGCTGAGAAAATGGCAATGAGATAAAACAGATTGCAAAGATGAAATTGCCAAAACCTATAATTTTTTGTACATATGTATGAAATCCTTAACAGACATTTGCAGAAACTGAAGGTTCAAACAATAGCTAAAAAATTAGAGATTATCATGAGCTCCTAAATCCTTGTCTTTTGAGTTGAAAGGTGGCAGAATGAATTTCTTATCCCAGTTTTCCTGGACTCAGAGCCATTCCAGCCCCACTACTTCTCCCCAACTATGGGATGTGGAGCAAGGTTTCCAGTACCCCCCCTACGATGGAACAAAACTCCCTGCTCTTTCTGCTGGCATCACTGTGGCTATACTTTTCTAACCAGTAAGTGGCAGAGAGAAAAGTGAGGGTCAAACAAGCTACCCTACTCCCTCCTGCTGTTGAAGGGTATCAAAGGCAAATCGCTCATATAGTCTCCTTAGTGCAAGAACTCAAAGAGGAAACAAAAATAGAAAGGTATAATACAATTAAAAGGAAAGTGATAACTTAAGGGTTAAACAACAAAAAGAGGGCAAGGAGAAAAGCTAGGAAACATGACAGGGGCAAAGCCATACATTTATATGCACAATATGATTAAGGCAATGATCCTGAGACTCTTCAGCAGGTTTTGAAACTAGCAGTTAATTGGTAGGATTCTCACCCTGACTAACTATATATGCTGATACCTGTGAACTAAGCAACTGCACTGAAGATAGCAATGTGTAATACTAGGGTCATGAGTGGAATGCCTCTCATTCTGGTCTTCTAAATACATACTGCTTGTCATGTCATACCAATTACTACCATACTGTCAAGTACATGTTTGTTTTTTAAAAAAGGTATAATAAATGAAAACAATGGACAAGAAAAAAAAGTCATAGGACTGTCCTGCTACTATGCTACAATTAACATATCAATACTTGATGAAAAATATATATTCCATGTTATGTTTAAGATGTTTGATATTCAGACAGACAATGAGGTTAAGTTCAATTGCCTATGTTATAGAGTAATAATATTTAAGCTTCTCTTCTGGAGGATAAACAACTTAAGTTTTCAGACCAAAAATTAGAGAAAAAGAAGGGCTGCAAGGATATCCAACATTTTGGCCCTAGCCTTTCAAGGTTAGTAAGGACTAAGGACATAGGAGAACCTGTACTGTAACATCCTATAATTCAGTGGTGTTCCAAATTTCTTTATTAAGAAGATTATGGGGTCACAGAGGAAAGTGATCAATGATGTAGAGTATGCCTAAGGAGAGACACATGGAGAGAAAACATTCTCTCAGGCTTTCACAGAGAGCAAATTGATCAAGCAATGGCCATGACTCATCCACATGACTGACACTGACAAAGGATCTACAAAGTGCAGGATTTCAGGATAAATCCAGAGGGGATTTGACTGACCATGTCAGATACAAATGTTACATTTCTTGTTATATAGGTCTTGTTTTACCTTGGTCTTATCCATCTAGCAGAAAAGTATAAACACAAGGTATATAAAGTAGAGCCATATTAATACGTTGAACTGTAAAAGGCTCAAATCAACAACTTCTGACATTGCTAGTCCTATGGATAACCCACTACTATTGTGGACTACTGGACCATATTGGATTACTTTGCTGAATTTATGCACCTATGATATTTAAATGACAATGGAATATCCATCTCTGATAAAAGTAAACAAAGAAAGGGGATATAAATGAAGAACCATTTTTAAAAAAGTGAAGAACCATTTTGCATCTGTATATAAGAAATAGTTGGGATAGATATACAGCTACTTTCTCTTAATTCAATGAGAAGAAAGATTTGTACTAATAATGTTTGGATGGAATATTGTGTCTGCATCTTGTACTATGACTAACCACTACAAAGACAACAATATGCAATGTATTGATTGTTGAAACTGTCCTACTAATTGGTTTTTAAGCTGTCTCATTGACATCTGTTTCTCAATAAAATTAATAAAAAAGAGAGTCAAATCTCACTGTCTCATTGACATCTGTTTCTCAATAAAATTAATAAAAAAAGAATCAAATCTCACCATGTAGGCACAGAATTGGGGAGATGGTACCTGGGATTCTCCTTCCCCCTTCTCATGCTAAGTCTCAGCTCCTTTCCATTGTCTCTTCCAAGGCACAGGGGTAATGACAGCAGGAGCTTGTACCAGAGTTTTATTGAGAAGTCAAATTAAATATAGTGATGACAGAGCCAGTTTATCATTTCTCCCTTCCTCCCCGCTGCTCCACTTCCTTTTCCATGACTAATGAGGGGGGCTGCTGAAACACTGACAGAGAGTCTCCTGCCCTCTGGATTCCATGTCGCACAGCTGGTCATTTCTCAAACCCCATGACGTGCTGCAAAGCATGTTCTGCATCTGGCTTTGTCGATCCATCACGGCTGTGAGCAAGCCGTGCTCACACTCAGGTGGCCTTGAGAACAGTGCCTCCTAGCCTTTCCATCTACTTCCTCCAGTCAGTCTCTCATGTATGCAACAATTACCACAGTTTTAAATGCATTTTTATGATACTTAAAAATATAAAATTCTCCATATTGATGAGGTATCATGTAATTGTTCAACACATGTTTACATTGCAGAATGTTTAAATTAGATTGAACAGATTATCTCCTTTAAATGTTTATCATTTATGATGAAAACTCAAAATTCTTCTAGCCTTTGAAAGGTACAGTTATATTACTGTTGTCATATGTAGCCCACTGTACAGTAGCGCACCGCACCAGAACTTCTTGCTTTTATCTGACCGCCACTTCGTGTACCGATCAACTTCTCTGAGTATCTCCCTTTCCCTTGTTCTCCCCAACCACTAGTAACCGCCGTTCTACTGCCAAATTCTTTGTGAATCACCTACTATTTGCCTTGTGCTGGGAAAGATACTCAAAATGAAAAGACAACTTCCTATCACTCTCCTTACTGTCCAGCTTAGTTGGAAAAAAAATGAATTATTATCATACACTGTGTGGCTTGCTTTAACATAAAAAATAAAAAAGTATAAGAACATACAAAGTCTTCACAGAAAATCTAGGATATAAAGGATGGATAAAAGTTGGCTGGACTGGTTTTGAAGAAGCATCCCTGACATGAGACCAACACAAGAGTTAATAATGGCATGTGTGTGCTGGGGGCATGTTTTAAAATTTGATTTGGAGCATGAAGATTCATAGGGAAAAATAAAACCATAATTCGAGGGCAGAATTTGGAACTCAATTCTGTAGGAATGAGGATACAGGGTAGTTTAAAGTAAGTGGGCTACATGATCATCTTTGTTTATGCAAATATAATTACCCAAGAAAGAGAGCACATTGCAAGGGGACATCAAATGGGCAATAATAAGATCCTAAAGGAGGTGGTGCATGGGGACACTGCAGGGATGTGGTGACCGGGCTTTCTGTTTCTGTCCCCTTAGCTCAGAGCTGGTGTTTTCTTATGTTGTGATCCTCCTACCTTTTTTCTATATTTGAAGTTCTTTCTTCAAAGTACTTAGCCCCAGGGCTGGGAGATAGCTCAACAGTCTAAGTGCCTGCCTGGCAAGCTCAAGGACCCGGGTTAGATCTCTTGTACAACATGATGTTCCGGCCCTAACCTGAGCTGGCCAAGGAAACCTGGCATGGTGGCTTAGGCCTGTAATCCTAGCACTGGGGAGGCTGAAAATGGAGGACCACTATGAGTCAGAACTGCATAGTGGGACCCTGTACCAACTACATAAATTAAAAACAAAATAAAACATTGAGTCCTTCAGAAATAAGAATTCAATTCTGCTCAAATGAGAAAGAACACAACAACTGCGGTCTAAGTTCTGTGAGGATGCTGACCATTTGTTTTCCTATCTGTGGATCCTCAGAACATAGCTCCATCCCTGGCAGAAGTGAAGGCTTTGAGGAGCTCGTGACTAGCTGGATTGACTCAAAGAGCAATCTGACGGCTCATTAATGATTGTGACACAGCACCACAAGCTGGGCAACTAGACATGGTAGAAATGTATTCTCTCTCTCATAGTTCTGCAGCCTGAAGTCTGAAAGGTACTCAAAGAGAAATTTCTCCAAAAGCTCCACTGAAGAATACTTCCTTCCAATTTCTAGTGTCCATTGGCAATGCATAGCACTCCTCAGTTTATAATTTCTCTGTCACCTCCTTGCTAGATCTGTGTCTCTGTTTTAATCTCCCTCTTAAAAATAGACCTGTTCTTAGATTAGAACACATGCTAATCCAATATGACCATCTGAACTTGATTACATCTGAAAACAAAACTTATGTCTAAATAAGTTCACATACACAGGCAGTCTACCAGGAAGAAGGATTTGAACACAATTTTTTTTGGGGGGGGTTATAGTTTAACCCACAAGGGTTGAAGGGTTCTATTTGTGATGTTCTTCTGACTCTACCAGTTTGAATATTTTCTGTGGGGGAACTCATTCCACATGGAGCAGATTGTCCCAGAGGCAACTCCAGAATTTTAAGCCATTATATGACTTAGTCAGCATTCTGTTTTCTAAAATTTATGTGCATCTCTTTTTACAGTGTTTGACAGCCTCTGATATGCCTGACGTGGTTCCAAGATCTGAGTGCAAATAAACCACACCAACAGGGCTCTGCTCTGGTCAAATAAAGTGGATTGGGTTTTAAACTTACCAAGAATAGAAAAGACTTTTCTGTCAAATGTATGATTTTCAAAAGTTTTAAAAGGAAAGAAAATCAGGATTTTTCCCAAGAGTTAAACTAAGAGGTATGATTGGGAAAAAGTTATTTTATACAATCATGCCTTATTTATAAGGGTTTCTGGCAAAAACATGGAACCAGTTTGGAGCATCTTGAGCTCGAGCACACCACGGGGCCCATGGTAGCAGTGGGATCAGGAAGCTCCTTGCCAAGGTGACCCCTGGAGCCACCAGACAGCTGTTGCTTCAGAGCTTCTGGTCTGGAGAATGTGCTGAGTGGTATAGGAAGGGGACTGAACAGGTTCAGCGTTGGGCAGGTGCTGGGTCTGTGCTGCTGCATTTTTCTGGTCCCTCCTCCTGTGACCCTTCCCACTATCATGCCCCTGGGGTCTCCTGGTTCAGTCTACCTTTCAGCTCCCCTTCAGCCTCTTGCCTTGATTTCCGTCCAAACAACTTGTTCCCGCCACCACCTCCATATTACTGGGTACAACAAATGACCTGTAGGTCAGAGAGCACAGGACACCTGACACCTTTGTAAATCAAGCTATGCAAACAAGGTCCCAAATGGTACCCAGAGAAAAGGTATCCCTGGTCCAGGAAGCTTGGACTATCCCCCAGAAATGGAAGACAAAAATGAAGATAAAAAATGAAAAAAAAATATATATATTTGTCCTTCATAACCCCTGTGTAAACTAGAATGACTCTAAAACTTTGTGTAGCTTTTCACTCAGTGATATATAATGTATCACAACTAAAGAAGGATTCTTGAAGATCTTGCTCCCTACTCAAAAATTACAGGCATGGTCATTAATGTTAGGGTTACAGCAAAAATCCTTCTCACCTCTCAACTGTCACCACATCATACATATTAGGATTTTGGCACAGGCTACTATGGATGCAGGTGAAGTTCAGCATTCCATGGTGAGCAAACATTTGCCTCTAGCCATCATTTGATGTACAATAGCTGGCGTTTCCTACTTACACTGTGAACACACCCTCTCTGAGTTTAAATGATCCCTGGTTTGGGACTCTACATAGTTAAAAACCATTAAAATGGCCAGATTCTCAGGACTCCAAGAAGTCAAGGGTTTCATAGTTATTTTATATTAATCTATATGAGATTTATATTTATTTTATATGCCATTTGAATTTTGTTTAATTTTAAGAGTTGAATGAATTAAAGAATCCAGTGGCCAGTGATTCCAGTTCAGGACTTGTGGTACAGTGATGTATGTGATCACTGTATGCATTTTACCAAAAGTCTACATTGAAGAGTCAGGGCATGTTTCAAGCAACCCTGTGAGATACCTGACTCTACTTACTTGGAATTAGCTTGGTGTGAGAAGTGGGTACTCGGAGTGAATGCAGAAATAGACCCCTGCATTTCATCAGTAGAATCCAGGCTCCTGATGATCTCCTGTGCCTGGCTGAAACACCTGCCTGTGCCATTATGGCCTGGGAGCGCGATGACTGTATTTCCAGAGCAAGGCTGTGGTTCATCCCTAAACTGTCAGCAGTTCCACATGGCTCAGTGTCCTTGCTAACCTTTGTGCAACATCTCCCAGTGGTTTTCTTCTATCCTCTAGTCCTCTCAGTCAGAAGTATGTATTGAGTCTCATATTGCAGGGCTAAGGACGATCCATCTGCCATCTGTGGGGACATTCTCTGTAGTTCTAACTCTGCCCTCTTTCAACTCCAGGCACTCATGGCTCCTGGGGGAGAAGACCTGGATTATCTGGTTGGTGGGCTTGGGAAGAGCCCTTCATTTCCTTCTGCTCCTGCATCCTCGGACCCTTATAGGTGCAAAGCCTTCATGGCTAAGGTTGTCCAGTTCAGTGCGGGGACATTCTGAGCCATATTTTCCAACATCTGTCAGCCTTAGTAATACAAGGGTGCCCTTTCACTCTCCATCTCTTAAACCCTGTATTTATCTCTGGGAGCCACAAAATGATTCAGGGAGTAAGTGTATCAATTATTAAGTTTCTCAAACTCTAATTTTTTTAAAGAGAAAAAAACTCTAAAATTTCAAAATAAGGTAATAGGAGGGTAATAATGGTTAATGCATTGCATATTGCACAACCTGAGCCATTCCCACCTGTGCCTGGATCAGAAGCCCCATCTCAACCATGATCCCTGGTCAGACAGTCCCTGTCCTACTTTACTGTTACCATCTGCTCATTTCCTCGGTATTCTTTTGGTCTCAGCGAAGGAGCTAGTGATGGCCCCTGCCAGAAACTCCCCACCTCAGGTCTCTGGATCTCCGAGGCCCCAGCTCAATCTTCTATTTTCTACTAATAGAGTGTCTAAATCAAGTCAGATCATGACACTCCCTTGGCCTAAACCTCTCACTGTCTTTGGTTAATACTTTCAGCATTGTACCAGCTTGGCACGAATCTACCATCTGCCCAGTGAATGGACAACTGCGCAAACCCCCTGTACTTCTTGGAACTTTCCTCTCATTTTGATATAGTCCTGTACTTCTCCTAGTCTCCAGATTTTTAAAGTTCTTGCTTTACCATTTTAATCTAATTTTCACTTTTCTCCTTTAATCCCATTTTTTTCTTGATTCATTTTTGCCATCTTTCAGTACTAAGAAATGCTGTACCCTTCAATTATCTTTATTTGTATTTCTTTATATTCACAAGCATTTTTCTTTTTCATGCCAAATATATTTTTCTTCTCTGTATCATTAGATGATAATTTTCTCAGAAGTGAAAGCTTGCCTGCCTTTCCTTCTTTCCTTTCTTTCTTCTCACCCTTCTTTTTATCATTCTTTTTCTCTCTTTTGCTCTGCTCTCTGTCCATCTCTCCTTCCTTCTCTTTTTCTGTCTCTTAAAATGTGAGGATTTTACAAAACTATCTTTCAAAATTGATGAAGAAGTAAGACACTTCCATGACAAAGGAAACCTAAGAAAACTTATGACCACTAAACTAGTGCTCCAAAATGTTTTGAAGGACATTCTAGAAGGAGAAAACAAGGATTGTAATTCTATGAAGCCCAACAGAAGGAATCCACCATGCAGGGCAAACAGTTAAGCAGGAAGAGGGAAAAAGAGAGGGTGGGGCAACAACAGGAAAATAACATGACAAGGGTAAGTCAGTATATGTCGGTTATAACCATCAATGTTAGTGCTCTGCAAAAGGAGACTGAAGAGGATATCAGAAAAGATATTCTGTACTTGGAATATCTGCATTGGAAAAATCAGTATAGTGAAAATGGTTGTACTTCCAAAACTGTTATACAGATTTAATGCAATTCTGATAAAAAAATCCAACAGCATATCTCACAAAATGTTGAAGTTCATTTGGAACCTTAAGAAACCTAGAATAGCAAAGGGTATTCTGGGCAACAAAGGTAAGGCAGGGGTCATCACAATCCCTGACTTGATGTTATACTACAAAACTACTATGATCAAAATAGCATGGTAGGGTCATGGAGATAGCTCAGCAGTCTAAGGGCCTGCATAACCAAATGCAGTTTGATCCCCAGTACCGCATGGCAAGCTGGTCCTGCCCATGGTGCACCTAGCTGGCCACCAACACCAGAGCTGGTGGCACATACCTGTAATCCCAGCAATGAAGAGGCTGAAACAGGAGAATCACTATGAGTGATGAGATGCATAGCAAGAAACTGTACCAAATACATTTTTTAAAAAATAGTATGGTACTGGCCAAGAAAAAAAAAAAAAGACCTGAAGATCAGTGGAACAGATTAGAAGGTACAGAAACAACTCCAGATATATCCAGTTACCTTATCTTTGACAAAAGAACCAAACACATTCACTGGAAGAAAGATAGCCTCTCTAATAAATGGTGCTGGAAAACTGGCTTTGTATATGCTAAAGGTTAAAATTGGGCTCATATCTTTCACCATGCATTAAACTAAATTCAAAATGGATCAAAGATCTAAATATTAAAATAGAAACATTAAATCTGCTGGAAGATATAATGGGAAAAGCTCTTAAAGATATTGGTGTAGGCAAAGACCTTATAAATAAAGCCTTGATCACACAGGAACTAGCACAACGAAGGAAAAAATGGGATCTCATTTCATTACAAAGCTTTTGCACAACAAGAGAAACCACTAACAAAGGGGAAAGACAATGCACAATCTAGGAAAAAAATGTTTGCCAACTGTTCCTCAGGCAAAGGATTATTATTAAGAACATTAAGAAAACTGAATAAAATCAGGTCCCTCAAATTTAAAGACCCAATACAAAATATACACCTATCAGATAAAGAAGTAAAAACAACAAATAATTACATGAAAAAATGTTCAACATCACTGGCCATTTGAAGAAAGCAAATTTGAACAATACTGAGATTCCCTCTCACACAAGAAAAAATGCCTATTACCAAGAGATCAACCAACAACCAAACACTTATTCCACTGAACTATCTCCCCAGCCCTATGCTCTGTCTAAAAAAAAAAAAAAAAGAAAATTTGTTTATGTTCAATGGAATCATCTTAACATTTCTTTAAAAAGTAAATATGCTTTGCAGCAACACTGGGAGAGTTGAGTGTTTAAACAAAAATGGATGAAATTCTGACCCTTGTTACAACATACAGAGAAATTAATTCAAAATACATCATAGGTCTACACGAAAGTTAAAGCTAGAATACCCTTAGAAGAACTAGAGGAGGAAATCTTTATGACAGTGGATTAGACACGACAAGAGATGCACAAGTAATTTAAGGGGGAAAGAAAAGATAAGCGGGACTTCAAAAGTTTAAAAATTTTGTGCTCAAAGAATGGTATCAAGAAAGCAAAATGAAAACTCACAGAACAGGAAAAAATAGTTTAAATTATTTATGTTAATAAGGGACTTGTATGCAGAATGTATAACCAGCTCAATAAGAAGACAAATACTTCAGTGTAAACATCTTGAAGGCAAGGAAATATGTATCAATAAGAAAAATACAAATGAAAAAAAATTTAAAATAGACTAAAGATTTGAATAGGTATTTCTCTATCAGAGATGTACATATGGGCAGTGAGCACATAAAAATGCTTGCTGTGATTTATTATTAGGGTAACACAGTAAAGTCACAGGGACATGTCACCTCACAAACTCATTATCAGGGCTGTAATATAGGAGTGCAGCCTGCCCACACCCACCCAACCCGTGAGACTGGCCTGAGACAGCTGGGCTGCCTCCACCATCTTCTTGGATCCCGCCCATGCCCACCCAGCCAGAGAGACTGGCCTGAGACAGCGGCTGACTCCAGCGGCCTCCTGGATCCTGCCCCAGTCAGTGAGTGTGTGGTGTGTCTGAGGGAGAGCCTTTGGCTTCTTCCTACTGACACTACCCAGATCCCCACCCCCAAGCCATCCAAGCCAGTGACATTTCCCAGAGATTGCCCTTTGCTGGTCCCACCCCATGGCCCCAGTCCCAGTGCAGGTCGGCCTGGAGTGAGAACTCCAACCCTGCCACACTGGAGAGACATTTCTCAGTGATCCTCAGTCCCACCTCATGACCCGAAACCCAGCACAGCCTGGCCTGTGAGTGAGATCTCCAGACCCGCTGCACCAGAAGGACCTTTACCAGCCTTCTCGAGTTCTGGCCTATAGACCTGGACCCAGCACAAGCTGTCTGACGCAGTACAGCCTACCCGGTGAATAAGATCATCCATTATCCTTTTGGGAGCCCAGCAGACCCACCACAGCTCAGGCCTGCCCACCTAGAGAGTGACCTGCCTGACACAGGAGGGCTGATTCCAGCAATTTTTCAGATCCTCACCCCAAAGCCAGCCAAGACAGTGGGAATTTTCATTACTTGCTCTGCATCCCAGTTTGGTTCATGCTTGCCTGAGTAGGGAACCAACAGAGGGGAACCACAGGAGCTGCACCAAAAAGGAACTGAACACAACAGCTAGATCCAGGATAGGCATACCTGGATAATCTCAAACTTAATAGACTGGCTTCCAAATCTCATAACAAGCTAAGGTTTTAGCTGCACCAAAGCTCTACATCACAGGTCAAAGGTCAGTGCTATACAAAATGACAAACACAAGGGGAAAAATGCAATCCCAGACCTTGAGTCCACTAGTAAGGGCAGAGGACACTAGCTCAGCTGTAATGAATGAATTAACAGATACAGCAGCAAAGGAACAACAGCAGAAAGGTATAGAGGAAATCAGATGAGAAGTAATTCCCCAAATTAAAAAAGAAATATCTGAATACATAGTATCTGAAATAAAGAATGAATTCCACAAACATTGGGTGGAAAAACAATGCTCACACAGAACAAGTGCAGAGAGCACTATTCCAGCTGAAACATATGAATTAACAGTGTCTGAAGCAAAGAAACAACAGCAGAAAGGCCCTGAGGAACTCAAAGCAGAAATAATTTCTGAAATCAGAAAAGAATGCTTTGAAAAAAAAGAATTCTTTGAAATCATAGCATCTGAAATACAGAAACAAGTATGGAAATATGCAGAGGAAACCCAACTTGGAAGAAACACTGCAGAAAAAGAATTAGTAACTACCTCTAAAGAAGACATGGATAAAAAATAGAGGAGATCAGAAATATGATGGATTCCTTGAATGAACAATACAGAAAAGAAATAGAACGCATGAAGCAGAGTCAAAGAGATATAGAAGAATTAAAAATATCAATCACGAGTCTACAAAACCATTTGAAAGCGAAGACAGTTTCAGATCTTGACGCTGGTGTGGCTAGTGAAAAGATGAGAAAGGATCTCTTAAAAACAATGAGAATGCAGGAAAAAATAATCCATCACCTGCAAGATGACACCAGGATGAACAATGTGAGAATAATTGGTATCAAGAAGAATGAAGGAGTCAATGCAAATTACAAAATAAGAATTTGGGGAGAAGTAATCACACAAAACTTCCCAAATATGGAGAAACAATCCAACATTAAGGTAACTGAAGCATACAGAACACCAAATAACTTCAACCCAAATAAAAACACACCAAGACATATAATAGTCAAGATCCCAGAAATCCAACACAAAAATAATATACTGAAAGTTTCTAGAGAGAAGAAGCAGATCATATTCAAAGGAAAGCCCATCAGAATTACAGCCAACTTCTCTACACAAACCATGAAGGCAGGCAGAGCATGGAGCAGAGTTTTTGAAGTCCTGTATGAAAACAAATTTCAGCCCAGCAATTATACCCTGCAAAACTCTCAAGTTTGATGGATAAGTGAAATACTTCCATGACAAAGAAAAACCAAAGAATTTCATAATGACAAAGCCATCCCTTCACAGGCTGCTGAAAGATGTTCTAGAGAGAGACAGAATGACCAGAACTCCATGAATGAGAACAGAATGAACCCACTAAACAGGACAGACAGTTAAACATAGGATACAAAGGAATAAACAACACCAAGTAAATATCATGACCAACATAAGTCAACACGTTTCAATTATAACCATCAATGTTAATAGACTCAATTCACCAATTAAGAGAAATAGACTGGCACAGTGGATTAGGAAACAAAATCCAACAATATGGAGTATACAAGAAAAACACTTAACTCAAAAGGACATTCATAGACTCAAAGTCAAAGGATGGAAAACAATATTACATGTCTCAGCACCTTAGAAAAAAGCAGGAGTAGGAATTCTGTTCTCAGACAGTCTCAGCTTCAAACCAAGAAGGATCAAATGACACAAAGCAGGCCACTATATATTGGTCAGGGGAAAAATTCAAGAGCAAGAGATAACACTCATAAATATCTATGCACCAAACACAGGAGCACCCAACTATGTAAGACAAATCTTAATAGACATGAAAAACCTGATATCTAAGACCACAATCTTAACAGGAGACCTTAACACCCCATTATCTCAAAAAGATAGATCAACCAGACAAAAAATTAGGAAGGAAGTAGCAGCACTGAACCAGAGCTTGGAACAAATGGACCTGGTGGACATATACAGAGTGTTCCACCCAACCACAGCTGAATACACATTTTTTTCAGCTTGACATGGGTCATTTTCCAAAATAGACCACATATTAGTCCAGAGGTCATGCGTACGTATATGCAAGAAAATAGATATTATCCCATGCATATTATCTGACCACAGTGCAATGAAACTGGAACAAAATGACAAAAGAAACCAGAAAATCCTGATAAATTCATGGAAACTAAAGAATACCCTACTCAACAATCAATGGGTCACAAAAGAAATTAACCAAGAAATTCAACAGTATCTACAATTCAATGAAAATTCAAGCACAACGTACTGAAATTTATGGGATGTGACGAAAGCAGTTCTTAGATGGAAAAATCATAGCTATGAACTCACACATTAGGAAAACAGAATGGGAACAAATGAGCACCCTAATGTTGCACCGCTGACAACTAGAAAAAGAAGAGCAAACAAAACCCTGAGCATACAGATAGGAAGAAATAAAGATTAGAGCAGAAATTAATTCAATTGAGATAAACAACACAGTTCAAAGAATTCACAAATCAAAAAGTTGGTTCATGGAAAGACTAAATAAAGTTGATAAGCCTCTAGCCAACCTCATCAAAAAGAGGAAAGAAAAAATTCAAGTGCATGCAATAAGAAATGAAAAGGGTGAAATCACCACAGACCCAGAGGAAATTCTGAAGATTATCAATAGTTACTTTGAGAATGTTTACACTCACAGAATAGAAGACACAGAAGAAATGGACAGATTCCTAGAAAGGTACAGATTATCAGAAGTGAACCAAGAAGATAGAACAACTCTTAGTAAGCCAATAACAGCCAATGAAATACAAAATGTAATTAAAAGCATACCGACCAAGAAAAGTCCAGGTCCTCATGTATTCACAGCTGAATTCTACAAGAAATTTATCAAAGATATAATCCCTACACTCCACAAACTCTTCAATGAAATTGAAAAGGAAACTGTCCTCCCAAAATCATTTCTGGAGGCAAGTATAATACTGATTCCAAAACCAGGGAAAATCACAACCAAAAAGAACTACAGACCAATCTCCCTCATGAACATAGATGCAAAAATACTCAACAAAATCCTGGCAAATAGAATACAGCAAATCATCAAGAAGATCATACACCATAACCAGGTAGGATTCATCCCAGGGATGCAAGTATGGTTCAGTATTCGAAAATCTATAAATGTAATACACTATATTAATAGACTGAAATCTAAAAACCACATGATCATCCCAATTGATGCAGAGAAAGCTTTTGACAAAGTCCAACACTCATTCATGTTCAAGGTCCAACAGAAAATTGGAATAGATGGACTCTATCTTAACTTGATAAAAGCCATTTATGACAACCCAAAACCTATTATAATCTTAAATGGGGAAAAACTGAAATCTTTTACTCTTAAATCAGGTACAAGACAAGGATGTCCTATTCAATAGTCTTGGAATCATTAGCCACAGCCATTAAAGGGAGAAATAAATGGAATAAGAATAGGTAAAGAAGATAAATTATCACTATTTGCAGATGACATGATACTTTACTTGGAAGCCCCCAAAAATTCCACCAAGAAAGTACTAGAACTGATAGAGAAATTCAGTAGTGTAGCAGGATACAAAGTCAATATTCAAAAGTCAGTAGCATTCCTCTACACAGATTACAAGCATACTGAGAGGGAAACTATTGAAACAATACCTTTTACAATAGCACTGTGGAAAATGAAATACTTTTGAATTCACTTAACCAAGGAAGTCAAAGATCTTTTCATGGAAAATTACAACACCCTAAGAAAAGAGATTATAGAGGATTTCAGAAAATGGAAACGTATTCCATGCTCCTGTATAGGAAGAATCAACATCATGAAGATGGCCATACTCCCAAAATTGCTTTAGAGATTTAATGCAATCCCTATCAAACTGCCACCAACATACCTCAGACCTAGAGAAATCGTTCCTAAAATTTATTTGGAACCACAAACGATCTAGAATAGCAAAAACAATCTTGGCCAATAAAGACAAGGCAGGAGGCATCACAATTCCTGACTTGAAAATATACTATAAAGCCATTTTGACAAAATCTACATGGTATTGGCAATGAGATAGACCCTAGGATCAATGGAATAGATTAGAAGATGCAGAGGCATCTATGATCACACTCAGCCATCTGATCTTTGACAAAGGGGCCAAACATACTCACTGGACAAAAGATAGCCTCTTTAACAAATGGTGCTGGAAAACATGGCTTTCTACATGCCAAAAACTAGAACTTGACCCAGGTCTATCACCATGCACTAGTTAAAGTCAAAATGGATTAAAGATCTAAACATTAAAAGAGACACAATCTCCTAGAAGAGAAAGTAGGAGGAACTCTTGAAGACATAGGGGTAGGTAAAGAGTTCATGAACAAACATATATATGCATGGGAAGCACTTGAAAGAATCAACAACTGGGATCAACTCTTCTTGAGGAGGTTCTGCACGTCAAAAGAAATTGTCAACAGAGTAAAAAGAAAACCCACAAATTTTGAAAAAATCCTAACTAATAAGCAATCAGACAAAGGTCTGCTGTCTAGAATATAGGAAGAATTAAGATATAACAGGGCCCTCAAATTTAAAGACCCACTTCAGAAATGGGCATCTGAGATGAATACACACTTCTCAGAGGACGAAATTAAAGAAGTGAATAAACATATGAAAAAACGCTCCACATCGCTAGCCATCCATGAAATGCAAATAAAAACAACACTGAGATACCATCTCGCTCCAGAAAGAATGGCTATCATAAGGAAATCAACCAACAACAAATGTTGGAGAGGTTGTGGGGAAAAGGGAATACTTCTCCACTGCTGGTGGGAATGTAGACTTGCACAACCATTGTGGAGGTCAGTGTGGAGACTCCTCCAAAGAGTAGGACTGGAAATCCCATTCAAGCCAGCTATCCCCCTACTGGGAATTTTCCCATAGGAACTGAAAACATTATATCATAGTGATATATGTGTACCTATGTTTATAGCAGCACAATTTCTGATAGCAAAATCTTGGAAACAATCAAGATATCCATCACATGAGGAATGGTTGAAAAAATGTGGAGTATTACTCAGCTATTAAGAATGATAAGCTTGAAGCATTTATACTGAAGTGGATGCCACTTGAACATATACTCATAAGTGTAATAAACCAGACACACATGTGCAAATATAGTATAGTCTTCCTAGTATAAGAAGTCAAAAGAAGAAATACAAATAGAAGTAGAAATGTACAACAACAACTAATAACAAGTCAGATAAGGCAAAGTGAATGGCATATGCTGCAGGGTACTGATCAGCTTTTCTTCTGGATGGTTAACAACCTAAGATCACAAGTCAGAGTAGGAGAAATAGAAGAGCTGCAAGGCCAGCCAACAGTTTGGCCCTAGCCTTTCAAGGTCAGCAAAGACTCAGGACATAGGAGAACCTGTACTGCAACATCATGAAACTCAGGTGAGCTCCAAATTTTCTGAACAAGGAGATTATGGAGCCACAGAGGAAAGAGATTGAAGTTCTACAGTGTGCCTGGGGAGAGTCACATGGAGAGAAGTTTTTCTCTCAGGCTCTCACAGAGAGCGAACTGGTCAAGCAATGGCTGTGACTCATTCACGTGGATGACACAGACAAAGGATCTGCAGAGTAAGTACAGGATTACAAGATAAACCCTGAGGGGACTTCACTGACCTCATAAGAAACAAAAACTACATGTTTTTGTATATAGGCCTTGCTCTCTCTAGGTCTTAACCATCCAGCAGAAAAGTATAAAAATGAGGTGTAAATGCAGGGCCATAATAATAAGTTGAGCTGTAAATGGCTATGGTTGACAACTTCTTCAGATAACTGACTATTGCTGTGGAATTCTGGACTATGTTGGATTGTGTCATCGAATTCAGGCACCTAAATTGGTTGAATGACAATGAAGTGCCCATCTTTGACAGGTGTAGACAAAGGAAGGGGTATAGAAAGGAAGAACCATGATGTGTGTGTATGGACAGTACAGTTGGGATAGATAACTCTGTGCTTCTACATAATTCTATGAGAGGCAAGATTTGCACTAATGGTGGTTGGACAGGATATTACGCCGGCTTCTAATACTATGGACAACCACTAGGAAAATAACAAGGTAGAAAGTATAATTATTGAATCTTTATTATAATTCAGGTATAAAAATAAGATACCTAAACAGCAACACTCTCTTAATTTACTGTTAAGAGACATCTGCTATAATAATGTCTGTAAGTATAATATCATGTATGCACCTTGTATGAGACTAAAACATTATGCAAACAGTTTGCAGTGTATTAATTTATCAAATCCGTCCTGTTAAGGTGTCTTAAAACTGTCTCATTGATATTTGTACTTCAATGAAATAAGAAATAAATTTTTAAAAAAGGAGTGCAGGTAATAACAAGGACTGACAAGGGTGTGGAGAAGCGGGAACGTTCATATACCGTGGGTAGCAATGTGAAACCACCTCTCTACCCTCAGGACATTCCCAGGAGAAATGAGAGCATAGATCCACAGTTCTTTAAAGCAATATTATTTTAAAAATCTAGAAAATAGGGCCGGGGTGATAGCTTGGCAGTCTAAGCACCTTCCTGGCAAGTGCAAGGACCTGGACTGAATCCCTGGTACCCCATGCTGAGCTGACCACTAAAACTGGGTATGGTGGTGCATGCCTGTAATCCCAGAACTGGGGAAGCTGAGATAGGAGGATCACTATGAGTCTGAGCTGTGTAGTAAGACCTTGTACCAAATAATTAATTAATTAATTAAAAATATCTAACATAATAATGAAAACTTTTCAACAATAGATGCATGGATAGGTAAAATATATATCTATTTGAAATAGTATATTTTTTAAAGGAGTTACACACTGATTTGAGCCACATCTTTGGAAGCTTTATACAAATGAAAAAGCCATTTGCAATGATAAAATTCCATTTTTATGAAATATAAAGAATGGCAAATCTGTTGGTAGAGAAAATACTTTGGTGATTACCTAGGTAAGGTTTTAGAGTGGCTGCTAATGTACTGATGGGTATGAATTGGGTGATAAAAAGATTCTAATAGTGGTTGTGTGATGGTTTTATGATTCTATGTGTATACAAAAAACATGGCATTGTACATGCTGAATGAATTATATGGTATGTGAGTTCAATCTCAATGAATTGTTATATTTTCAAAAGATAATATGCTTAATATATTTCAAATAAAATCCTTCCTTCCTTCCTTCCTTCCTTCCTTCCTTCCTTCCTTCCTTCCTTCCTTCCTTCCTTCCTTCCTTCCTTTCTTCTTTTTCTTTTCCTTCTCTCCTTCAGTCTGATTTATAAGGCTGGAGTAGAACATGTTTTGTACATGAATTAAGGTATAATTACATTGTCCATTAGGTAATGAGAAAGTATAACAAAGTGAAGAGGAAAATTCACTTAGTTAGAGGAACTACAGACAAAGAGAATAACTGAAGTTTAAGCAAGTCTCTCTAATGATATTTATTCTTTATTTCTTTCAGCATATGTTTATGGGACACTTATGAAACACTTAAAACACTATATTGGGTGCTATTTTATGATCTGAAAGCAACATTTATTTTCATAGTATATACCTGAGACCAAGTTTCAAAAGTTTTGTAACTAATCTGTCAAAGCTACTTCCTCTTTTTTTCCTAGCAAGTGGTTTACAGTAGCTGACTTTGGTCTCTTACAAATGGCTTAAAAAGAGAAAGCATGATCACATTTGACAATCTCTTGATATTTATACAAATTCAAGCACTTCATTAGAAATTTCAAAAATAGTTGTGTGCCTTGAACAAATGTCTTCATTTGTCTGATAGCACCTTCAAGAATCTTAGAGCCACAAGGTGTGGGGTGTGGACAAGCTGCATTGATCTTTTCTTGTCGCTCCCTCTGCCAGTGGGACTTACAGATCTGCCTTGGTATTGAAGGCTGGAAGCCTAACCCAATGGGGTTAATAGCCAGTATCAACCTGGTAGTCCTGGCAGATGCTGACTAATTAAGAAATAGCTCCCAGGGGACTTAGGTTTCTCAAATCAAGTCAGAATATACCTCTCCCTACAGCTTAGATCAATGTGACAAAAAGGAGTTGTCTGAGGCCCTACCACAGATCCTGATGGATTGACATCTCTGAGGGTGAGTCAGACAATGCTTAAAAGCCCGTAAACTTTACAAAGTATTGTCTATAACTGAACAAAGATGTGACATGAATTTCTAAAATCTCTTTAAAAGTGAAGAGAATTGGGTTTCTAAAATGCAGGACTCTTCTGGGTTAGAAAAAAGTTCTTAACATGTTTTAATTTACAGAATTTATTTGAATTAGGTTCTTGAAATTAGGCTAGTGGGCAGGGAAAGTATACCTTCAGTTCATCTTTAGCTTAAGAATAATGCTTCATTTCTTATTGGTAAGTCCACCCAATTAATCTTTATCTTGGAATTAGCAGTGATGTTATAAAATAATCCAGGAGAAAAGTACCTATATATATTTCTGGTATATTTTACTGCTGTGGAATAAAAAAAAATAGGCAAAATGGAATTTTCCTAGGAAAATAATGCAAATTTAAAAGAAAAATAAAAAGCAACAAGTTTAATCAATTAAGCCACTGAAATATATGTATTATTTTAGATAAAATGATTTTTTTCCATTAGCCTGATTTTTTTTTTTTTTGCCAGTATTCATGATTCTGTTGGACTCTTATTGTTTCACTTATTTAATAGTACTTATTAGGAAATTACACTTTGTCGAACAAATATCTGGAATTTTGTTATGTAACTTGACCATGTATGTGTTTATCCTCTCTTGATTTTAATGATTCATTTTTAATTTAATTGCTTAGGGACGTCGTAAAGATCCTTCCTTCATAAAGGAGGAAGTGGGCTACATTTAATTCAACAAAACATGTCTTTTAAGGGGGAAGAAAACTTTGAACAATAGACATCTGTTTCAAAAGCCAGTGCCAAGGTTTTGAAAGTACTAATTTGCTTTCAACCACACAACAAAGGCTTATTTGCCTCCTTTCCAATTGATTCAATGTTTACTGGAGCTTTAAAAACATATTACATAAAACCTTAGAAATCTTTTGTGAAGATAAATTGAATATTTTTAAGAACTGATCCTCTGGTCTCATGATTCGTGGCACAGAGATGGCTCCCAGCCTTTCTGCATTAGGGTAAATGCTGAGATGTACTTTCCAAGGTAGTCAGTACACAGGGCTTCCTAACCCAGTAGGATCACACATGCTGTCTCATCCTGCCGATGTGTCATTTGCAGATGGCCTCATCTAGTGTAGGTGCACTCTGAATACAACAGTAGGATTTATAGATGAATATCCTGTGATTTACGAGGGGGTTATGTAGTCTCAATAAACCCCCTTGTACGTTAAAATATCATTAAGTGAAAAATGCATTTAGTACACCAATCTCATTAAAGCATTGTATGTAGTTACACAGGACATGGCATTACCTGTCCCTCCATAGTTGTGTGGCTCTCTGGGACACAGAGAGAGTGACAAACAGCATACATCAAGCCTGTTACATGTTCAAGATTGAAAGGATAATTTCTACTGAACAGGGATCACTTTTGCACCATCATGAAATCAACCCAAAAGTTAAACCATCATCTCTTGGGCACTGTGTGTACATAGCTAAGACTCGAATCATCTCGTTTGATGAACTCTCCTATAGGAACTTAGGTGAGTAAACTAAAATTTTATCAACTCAGGCTCAGTGATGCCTCTTGGAGGTGTAAGCTGGCACACCGACCACCACTTCAGCATTTGTTTCCTAATCTGGTGGTGGGTTGGCCAGTGAGTGCGAGTTCTGCTGCGCTCTCTTCTTTCCCTTCCTCCCCTTTTCCCACTGCTTTCTATGGAATTCTATGGAACTCAAGGATTCCCTGTAGAGCTGTTAGCAAAGCTCTGATTCAGGAGTATTGATCCATAGAACTTATGCTTCATAGCAATAAACTAGTATTTCTGTGCTGTGTCCATATGCTCATTGATAAGCTATTGATCCCTTCTCCAGCATATATTGACATGCCAAGTATTATTGGGGTCTACACCCCAAATCTGGAGCCAGAGTGACAGTGTCTAAAGAAGCTGCCCTAGGCAACCGGGCAGGCACTTTGTCAGTTCATTAATGTTCAAGATCTACTGTTTATAGGCTTCATGCCATGACATGCTGTGTATAATAAGTCTCACAGAAACCTATATCCATTTTTAGTTTTTCTTCTTTCAAAGCAAGGAAGAAATTATCGCTTACTCAGACTTCAGGGGGGCCAATGTCTTTTACATTGTTTTATGAATTCTCCTATGCTCAGTGATTTCTAGTTGGTCGATTGGTGATCCTGCTTAGGTTGTGAACTTTCTGGGACTTTGCATAATATGCAAAAACTCCATGAGCAGGGCTAGGAACAGAGAGCAGCTACTGTTTTCCTGCAAACCTCTTCCAGGATGGAAGGAACAGTAGAGAGTTGTGGCCACAAACTGCTAGAGATGGCTCTTGGGTGTGGACAGGGCAGGCAAGGGCCTAGTCTGAAGGGCTCTTTTGAGTAAGGTCACACATGGAGACATAACCACATTATACGCCCTTGAAGTTTGGCTCTTGTAGGGCGGTTACTTCTCAGACTACATATAACTACATGAAAAGAAGGAAAGCATCACAGATAGCTGAATCAATGAAAAACTAAGGTTTTCTTATGATCAGGAAAAACAAAGTTTGGGTGTTCTTTAAAATTTAATTAGGGAGTTTTAGGTATAAAATCATTCAAGAATAATACTTGTACAGATTATATGGCCTTGATTGTGTTAATGAAGCTATTATTCACATAGAAAATGAATATGATTTCTCTTTGGAGGCACACTTTGCTGACAATATTTTGGGACAAGCAATATACATGCTCAGTCATGCAAACAGTAAGAGGAGAATCAAGGCCAGCGCAAAGCTGTGCCTCTGGACAGAGGCAGCCAAGCTGGCCTGGCTCCTCAGCATGCATACCACCCGGGACCAGGAGCCATTGTTGGGCAGTGGGGTGATGCCTGCCACGTTGCACATGACATTGTAGACATCCACGGATCTAATTGGAGCAGCTCTGAAGTTGGCTTTGAAATCTGAAAGAAAAGGGAAAACAGAACAAGCTATCATGGCTGATCGCCAGGTAGAGAGGGGCTGAATCCCAAAGTGGAAGAATCACACTCAGTTCCAGGCAACTTAGGGATTAAAAAACTCAGATGTATCAGTCAGCTCTCTCCAGGGCCATGAGTCATCTGGAGACAAGTCTCTTTACAAGACAAGCAAGCAAACAAACTCTGTGTCTAACTTGACTCCTTCATGACAATAGCATTTCTGTTGGGACAGAAAGACAAGCTGAAGCTGATCCAGTTCTGCAGAGCAGCAAGCAGCAAGTATGGTCAGAGAGGACTGACACTCTTGCTGGACTCTACTGAAGCAGTACGCTCATTTCCTGGAAGACCTGTCTACCAGAACCGGTAGCTGGGTGCTGGTGTCTGCTGCAGAGGATGAATGGTAACTCCAGCATGTTTCTGCATTGTCCTGAACATTGAAGGCACAGGTCTCAATAAGATATGAAGCCATAGAACACTTTCAGTGCTGGTTGCTCACCAGCAGTGACAACGGTTCCCTAAATATGTCTGGAAGATCAACTGTGCACCTCTTAGGAGCCTTTTGGGGACACATAACAGCTGGGAGGAAAATGAGCAAACTAGTGTTGGAGTAAGGGACCCAAGGGAAGATCCCTTGGATCTAAAGAAGAGTGTTGTGCCTCTACCTAAGCCTGCCTCAAACTGAAACGCTAATCTAAATGGTTCAAGGAGTGTAAATCTGGCCATTCACAGCATAATCGTCAGGGGGCACTGAAGGTAACTCTTGAAGCCATGGAGGGGTTTTAATAAAGTGAATCTCTTCCTCCATAGAAGGAAATAAGGTGCTGAATATAATGCTCTTGTCCATTTAAGGAGTGAATACAATAACAGAGAAATATGCATAAGCACCTTTGCTTTTAGACCCCAAACAAAAATGTCAAACTAAATACCCAGAGGCAATATTAAATTTGAATTCAAGAGTAGATTTTTAATCTGTCAATAAAGATCTGTGTCTCTAGTTCATCTGTAGCTTTTAAAGGAAATGCATAGTTTATGGCTGCAAAGTCAATTTTCTATTTTAGAAAATAATCTATATAATTGCTTTGCAAAAAAGGATCACATATACCTTATTTAAAAACTAAATACCTAGTGTGCTGTGCCAGCACCCCCAGGGCAATTGAGACTGGGCATGGTGGCACGTGCCTGTAATCTCAGCGTTTGAGAGGTTGAAAACAGGAGAATCACTACAAGTCTAATCTGTTCAGAGAGACCCTGTAGACCCTGTACTAAATACATAAAAAACCCTAATCAAACAATGATAACACAGTTCAAAAGTAACAGCAAATTTTGCTTCTAGAATTAAAACATGAAAAGACATTATATACAGAAAAATCTGCTGCATAGTATTTTAGATCCAGGATAACTTCCCAAGTGATGGATTTTGCTCACTCTGGAGAATTAAAAATTGAATTCAGTTGTAAAGAGACGTATTGGTTCTATAGGAAATGGACAGCGGTGATGGTGCCTGAGTCATAGTTTCAGAGATAGTTGTAATGATAATCATTATTATTATAAATATGTATAGTAAACACCAGCTAAGGCAAATAATGGATTGAAAATTTTCACCTTATAAATTATGTAGCAAGTTCATTTTTCTTTTGGAGCAGAAAACATAAGGGTCAGCGTCACTTCAAAGCAAAAACTAGTTTAAAAAACCTCAAACCTGCCTGGAGGGGACAAATACAGGGGATGTTTCAGTGTCAGCCCTTCTTTCACATCAAAGCAAGGTACACAATTAGATGGATGGTGGTTGCGCTTCCCCAGCAGAAGAATCTGCTGCCATGTGAGAAATCAGTGGGAAGTGTGTCCTAGTGACCTGGAAGCTCTTTCCCCCCTTGAATTGCAATATGACCTGGATGTGACAACCACACAGCTTATCACATGGGACCATGTCCTTGTCGTGTGTGTGGGCAAGAGGGCAGTGAGATACCCTTCTCCAGCCTTTCAGACAAAACAAAACAAAAAACAAATCTAATTCTTTTTCAGGAAAAACTGAGGTCAGGCTCTTCTGACAAAAGCATAAGGAGAGATTCTCTCTCTCTGTCTCTCTCTCTCTCTGTCTCTCTCTCTGTCTCTCTGAACAAAATGGAACCTTATGCACATAATCAGAAAGGAGATGTATTTTTTTCCCCTCCAGTCACTTCTTATTCTTCCAGGATGGAACATTGGCCCAATGCAGAGAAGATCCAGGTTGGAATAAAAGCCACTAGAAAATTCCTGAGTTGAGAATGCCTAGCTCAACTGGGGAGGATCCCATTAAGTTCTGTAGTTCAAGAGAGCACTTTGAACCTAGATGAGGAATCTGATGGCTAGCCTCACAGGTTTCCACTTTTCAGGATGTCAAGCATGTGTTTCCGACACAGAGAAGGCTCTGCAGGCTCCCACCATGCCTGCCTGGCAATCTTAGGCTGCTGTCCAAGTGAGGCTGGCTAGCTTGCAGTAACTTACGGCATCTCACTCCTGCTGTCTTATCTTGAATGCAGAGTTCTACAGGGCAAGATTAGGTTGTTCAAATTAGAAAGCAGGATTAACCAGAGAGAGGCTATCTTCAGAATTACTTCTGTTTCTTTTTGCCTGACCAGACTTTCTGACTTCCAGAGCTGGTATCCGGGCAGCTGCATGATGCCCCACTTCCTCCCTAAGCAACAAGCACAGACAATTAATCAGGAGAGCGCACCTTTATCTCCAAGTGCAGTGAGCCAGCTATTAAAGGCCTTGCTCTTAAATTTTCTTCTGAGTAAACAGTCAGTGTGTAAAGCTGTTTAATCTTTCATGAGAATTGGAAGCAGGAATGTGATAGTTTGCGGAAGGCTCTCAAGGCTCTATCTGCCTAGAAGCATTTTGCACTTAATGTGGTCCATTTTCATCAGGGGTCGCTTTTCTGTCTGTAAAAAACTGAGGGCTTTTAGTGTTAGTGGAGCATATGATGGAGCCCTCCATTAATGGACAAAATTTCTCCACTGAATTTAAATCTAAGTTAATACAACTTGGTATTACTTTGTTCAACAGTTTCAGTTTGGGGCTTGATTTGGATCTGCTACAAAATATGCCTGAGACTCCTGCTCATGTACATCTCTTCAATAGGCAATTGTTTTGCATTTATGATCTTTTCTAGGGAAAAAAAGGGTGATTCTTTTGACTGAAAGTTCTGCTCAAAGACATTTTCCTGTTCCATGACTCTTCAATGTCCTTTACTGTCTTTAGCTGATTTCAACATAATCTTCAAGACATAATTCCATTTCTCCAGTTTTGGAGAGCTGCTTGCTGACGTGGGGCTAATTGGGCAAGAAACACATGACAGCTTTCCTTGGTCAGTGGTGCCAGGTTCAGACATCCTCTGAGGCCAATGTCAAGAACCCTGTTAAGGCTCCATAAATATTTGCTGCTACTGGTTCTGATTCTCACTCAGGACTCAAGAACTAGATTCTTATGTGGGAAAGTATTTGGACCAATGTGATTTGAACTCCCTGAAACACCTACGCAAGTTGCAGAAACTGACATCTTGTAGTTCTTAATAGCTATTTTGTTATAAATAACCAAGGCATGAGTTGACATGTCTTTGGTCTTATTACACTGAAGAGAAGAGCAGAGTTTATGGGTGGATGTCTAACATATAACTTGAAAAGAAATACTGGACTTCCTTGGAACATTTTGGTCAATGTCCAGAAAAAGGTATCTGTAATGCAGATATTTGGATAAATATATTTGATAAAAGAATAAAGGATAGTTCATGAATTAGTCAACTAATTGATGGTTCATGACTGTTGAATCCTCCCTCCCTAGGTTTGCAAAGAATTGGGTATTCAGGTGGTAGGAGGATCTGCAATATATTCAGCAATCTCTGTTATGAATTTTTTGTACCCTATTAATTAAATCAAATGATCAAATAGACACCCTCTGTCTTCCTTCCATTTGGAATATAATCTGATCAACTAAGACACAGTAAATTTGTTTTTATTTAAGATATCCCTAGCCATCTGGCTCATTCTCAAAGTCAATCTCAAGGTTATTTCAGAGCCTGCCCTTGAGCACATCCTAGCTTCTGGTTGGGCTCTAAACCAAATAAACCCCACAGGGATAGGTGCTGTACACAGAGAGAAACTGTACAAGAATCAGACACCTTGAAGTCATTGTGTCAACTTTGAGACTCACAGCTGTCAGCAACATGGTGTCTGATAAGCTTTCTTGGATATCAGATAGCTATGAAATAACATTTTGATGAATTAAGTAAAAAATGAATCACAAACATGTGGAATACATTTTCTGCATTGCACTCAGGATTTAAAATTTACAAGGAAAAGTATTTGGCCACAACTGCCAAACCCAAGAAGCATTTGAAAGGAAGCCAAAAAAAGATGTTTCATGGAAAGCAGCTGGGTTTTCTTAGGTTGGCTCATAAAGAGGATCCATAAAGAAATCACTCTGGTCTTTACTAGGGTGATTAGACCCTATTATAGATACTTCCTTGGGAATATCTAGGGGCATTTGGTCATTTCTTTCCCTACCAGGTCCAAAGGCCAGGAAGATGCCCCTCATGTCCATGAGCTCGTTGTCATATCCGTGCCATCCACGCTGCCAGCCTTCTTTCTTGCCAGTACTATTCATCCAAAATGGGAGCATCTCTCGACTCTGAAATCAAGAAAGGCAATGACCTCACACCATGTCTTCACAATAGTGATGTGGGGGTATCTGGTCCAAACTACCGCTCAGTGTGGAGATTTCCTCCTCAGCATCCCTGACTGGGCTCAGCTACCCTCAGCTAGATCACTTCCTAGTCCAAGTAGCTCAGCTCTTTGTTGGCACCCTGTTAAAATGCTGAAGAGTTCCAGTTAAGAAGGTATTTTCTTACACTGAATTGAATTTTATCTTGTAATTGGTTTTAGAACCACTAAATACAGCATGTTAGAGACATAAGGGATGTTGAAGTGTATCTGTGGTATAATAAAAATAATTTGGTCTTTGTCCCAGGTTCCTATCATAAAGCCCCTAAAGCCCTTGGAATTTCCTGAAAGATTGGAGTGTCTTATTATTCACAATGAACCCTTTTCTCCTTTACCAGAGTTTATGCTAAGGAGGTAGGGGATTACAGTCACAAGATTGGGAAGACCACATAGCTTCAGGTGGGGGTTGGTGTAGGAGAACAAGCCTCCTGATCAAAAGTTTAAAAATTTCATCCTTGTTTCCCAGCCAGTGAGGAAAATGGAGACATTGGACACCCAATTCAGCCATGTGACCAGTGAATAATGTAATCACTGGTGCCTAAACAATAACATCTATATGAATTCCACAGCAACATGATTCAGACAGCTTCCAAGCAATGGAAGCTCTGTGCCCTTCACCTTGGCTGCCTGTATCTCTTTTATCTGGCTATTTCTAAGCTGTAACCTTTGTAATAAAACTGTAAGCACAAGCATAGCACTTTCTTGAGTCCTAGGATGTGTTCCATTGCTATAAAACCTGAAGTGAGGTCATGAGTACCCTTGATTTTTGTGTCCAAGTCAGATATACATGTTGTGCTAACATGGGAGCAGTCTCCCAGGCCTGTGCCCCATGACTTGCTCTAACTTCAGGTATCACCTTTGGAACTGAACTGAGCTGTGATACTCCCAGCTGATGGTGGAGAACTCTTTGTGAAAAACATGGTATCTATTCAGTCTTCTCAATTTTGCTAGCAACTTAAGTCTAGAGGGGTCCCTCACTATGGTCCCGGTGCTCCCTCCACTTACTCAACCATTTGAAGATAGCACCCATGTTCTTCTCATCTAGGCCTTGCAGACCTTCCTTTCCCTCAACCATTCTTCATTTGAGATGGTGTTATGGTGCCTACATGTCACCCCAAAGCCTCATACAGTCATAGGTGGAGCTTTCTGGAGTTCGCTAGATCTAGAGTGTGTGATACTGAGATTGATTCAAGGACCAATGCCCAGCTCATACAACAGATAGAAAGACCTGTGGGTGTCCCTTATTGCTTTGCTACCTTCTGCCCACCACAAACTGTTTCTCTTCAGATATATCATCCTGCCTTGGAATAAGCCCATTATGGCCTGAAACCTTTACAAACTGTGAGCTAAATAAACTTTTTTTTCTTTAATGTTGAATGTCAGGTATTTTTTCTCAACAATAAGAAATGTGAGACAAAATGTGATATGGAGAATAAGGTCACTGATACTGACTATTTCACCTGAGAGCCTTTGGAGCTGGCTTGTGGGAAGGGGAGAATTAGGAAAGGTTTAGAAATACCAGGTGATAAAGCACAGCTGGAACGCCTGAGGCTGCCGGAGCTCAGAAGATCAAATGCAGATAACATTTCTGACATGAATGACCAGGCTCAGGAGCTTTCTGCTGAGGTCAAGGACTGTACTCACTGTTAGACTCCAGACAATGTAGTTTCTAATGCAGTCTAATGTTCAGGAGGTTGCATGGCTACTATTGGGGGCATTTAGTAGGATTTATATTAAAAATCAATAAAAAAGATGTCAGCAAAATGACTTAAAATATTGTGAGTTTGGTGAGGAAAAAAAAAATCTCCTGGAAAGCTGTGGACTGCAAAGATAGAGCAAGAGAGATCTCAATTGAAAAAAAAAAAATGGCCTGAACATATCATAAGAATGAACAAGATTCTAGTCTTTATAGTCTCAGAGACGCAAAAGTAAAAGACTTTAAAAAGAGAGCCACAGGGGCCAGTGAGATAGCTTCGTGGTCTAAAGCGCCTGCTTAGGCAAATTTAGGCAAGTGTGCAGGGACTGTGGTTTGAAGAGCAACACCACATGCTGTGCCAGCTTTGCCTCCAGGGTAGGCTGAGCCAGTCACAACGTGCTAATAAGATAAGATAAGAAAAGATAAGATAAGATAAAAATTTAAAAAAATAAAAAGAGCCACAGAACATCACAATCCAGAATGGAAGTGGTGGCCTAAAGAAATTATTCCTCAAAATTCAGTTCATAGGCAATTAAAAAAAGCCTGGCTATCGTTCCATCCCGAGGTAGATCTTAGCGTCATCCACATGATGCTCATTCTAGGTGCTTGCAAAATGGAAGAAGGCTTCCACCCAGATTTCAGGAAAAGGTCTGGGAGGTCGGGCAGTTTACCTCTGAGTGGGCAGTGTGTGGAGCTGTGAGTGGGAATCCAAAAATATCATAGGGACCTCAAAAGTTTATGAAGCCAAGAATGTGGATCATTTGACTAAAATGCAAGGAGAGAGCAGAGTCAGCCCTAGAGAGAAGCCCTGAGAGCTACAACTTCCAGGGGTGCCACAGGGATGAAGTCACCCAAACCCTCTTTACAGACTTCCATGGATGCTGGAAGTGGAACTGTGGGCTTTGTTTGCCTTTCTATGTTTTGTTCCTGCTGAATTCCTTCTTTTTGCCTTTCCTCTGTTTATAACTTTCAAAATAAAAACATCTATCATATGCCATTAAATGTTAAAAGTGTTTAACTTTTCATTTGTACAAGGGTTCACAGCTAAGAGTTTTCCTTAAATCTCAGAGGAGATTTTAGATTTAAGCTTTTAGCAATGCCAAAACTGTGAATATTTTGGTAACTCTTAGAGGTAGATAAATGCCTTTTACATAAAGAAAAGTATACGAATCTTTGGGAGGCCCCTGAGCAGAGCGTTGTGGCCTGTGTCTCGATATCCTTTCAAAGCCTTGGCCAGTCATAGGCCAGGCTTTTTCAGAAGTGACAGAAGCCAGAATGTACTGATTCTGAATGTACAGAAGCCACACTGAGACTGATTCATGGTACAATGCTAGATGCAAGATCACTAGGATTAAGGCTGTGAGTGCTACCTAAATACAATAAAAGAGATAGAAAGAGCTGTGGTTGCTTTGCTTTCTTCTGCCTGCCATGAACTGGCTCTCCTCTTTCATGCTATCCTGCCTGAGGCTCAGCTGATTAAGGGCTAAAATCTCTATACCCTGTGAGCCGGATAAGCTTTTCCTTCTTTAACTTTGGGTGTCAGGTATTTTGTCTCAATAATGAGAAACATAACCAAGTCAGATGAGTTCCAGAATCATCATTTCCTGTTACATCTAGAATTAAATTTTCTTAGACTGCCTGGCTGTGGTGCTACACACCTATGATCCCAGCACTCCAGTAGGCTGAAGCAGAAGGATCACAAGTTTGAGCCCAGCCTGGGGAATTTAGTGAGTTAGTGAGAAACTGCCTCAGAATAAAAATTAAAAAGGCCTGGAATGTAGTGTGAAAACCTTCAATTCAACATCCATTACTGCAAAATAATAATAATAATAATAATAATAATAATAATAATATATTTCTTAGACTACAGATGTTATTTGTTGCAAAACAAAGCTTTGTGAAGGTTTCATGAGGATGCTGTATCTTGTTGAGCACAACCCAGCCATTTGTTGTTGTCTAATGATTTATTCCTGATATTCCAGTCATCTTCCTGCTCAGCCCAGCTTAATACTGAATATGTTCTAAATGCAAGTCACGGTGACTTAATGGATTTGAAAGAGTGAACCGACCAGTCATTTCCAGATTGACTCCCAAAGCTAGAATCAGTACCACGTATTTAGTGAGTGAGACAATTCCCAGAGCCAAGCGCTGTGCTCAAGTAAGTGTCATAGCTCCCAATGTGGACAACGTTGTTTTCCTCATTTTGTAATGGACACAGAGAATAAGTGACCCCTAACGCCACACAGCTAGGAAGAGCTGGTGCAGGGACCTGCACTCAGGTCTGTCTCCTAGTGCTTGTGTACTCTCACATCAGTGGCAGGTCAGTGCAGTGCTCCTGGCAGAGCCTGACAAATGGGGTGCCCTCCCCTCCCTGTGTCTTCACCAACAGTGTATGGCCAGGTACAAAATGGAGAGATGAGACTGGGAACCAGTTTGGCTATAGGATTGAATTCCAGTTTACTACTTTATAGCTCTGTGATCCCAATCTCTGCAAGCTACTTAACCTCTCCAAGCTTCAGTTTCCTTGCTGGATGCAGGGATCACAGTACCCATCTTGCAAGGAGCTGGAGAACGGCATCCGTGAGTGCGAAGGACGCACCACTCCGTAGGTGCTCAGCATACAGTTGCAGTCTGTTCACCAGATGCCACAGGCTACGTGGTGAGGTGCTTTGGTTCTGAGGGTTGAACTCTCACTTGCATATTTTTCTGTCATGTCACATCGCACACCCATCCAATCTCACCCCATAAATAGCTCCCTACGGTTTCTGTTTTCCAAATTGCCTTATTTCATTGACTCTCTGTTTCCTGGATTTCCATCATCCCATGTCTGTCCTCCAGCTGTAGCTTGTATTTTTTCCAAGGGCAGGCTTTATGAACTTATTGTGTTTCTAATTTTTCATACTGTTTTGTGCTTTACCACTCTCTGGTGAGGCTTGCGACACATCCCAGTTGAGCTTCAACACATCCCAGTGTTGCTTCTTCCGCTCACAGTCTACATGGCAGTGGTGCCTGGCACAGAAAGTGGGCCACTGTCTTTTAGCAACTTTACTAACCATGAGCTCTGTAGTATGTATGTATCCTGTGGACAGGGGAAAGCTGCAAGACTGACTGATTAAACATTACAATCTAAAATACTGCAATTATTTATTTAATGGTAAACACATGCAGCAATAAAAACTTTAGCTCCAAAGGAATGGGAGATCCATTTGATCATAGGTAAACCACTTGTTTTTATCAAAATGACAAATTGCACTAGCATAACACTGTCTTTGCTGGTTTAAAAATAGTAATAGATTGGTTGCATCCAAAGATATGTTTTGTCCAAGTGATTGGGTGGATTAGGGTACACACAGAGCCTTAATTTCAAAATGGTACACAGATGATTTCCTCCTTTTCCCTCTCCTGGTGGCTTGTGACATCTGTTTCGTATACCATGTTATCTTCCCAGAATGCATGATCAGGGTGTGCTGATGGAGATATATGTGTCACACACCCCTCAGCCACCACCTGGGGATCCCCTAACTTGTGGATCTTCAGGCTCTGGTTGAGAAAACTATCCCCATTCAGCTCTTGTCATGTCCTTGGATTGCCATACAGTGCCACCTAGTGACATCCGGGGATAGGGACAAAGTGAAAGACAAGGGTAGGTGTGTGTGTGT
Source organism: Ctenomys sociabilis (assembly GCA_004027165.1). Classification (NCBI taxonomy): domain Eukaryota; kingdom Metazoa; phylum Chordata; class Mammalia; order Rodentia; family Ctenomyidae; genus Ctenomys; species Ctenomys sociabilis. The sequence goes on along the minus strand of PVKA01003620.1, from coordinate 70,432 downwards.
GTGTGTGTGTGTGTGTGTGTGTGTGTGCGCGCGCGCAGGCAAAAGCACTCTTCCTCCAACAGCATGTGCTGGAAGGGATAGTTTTCTGAAAAACTAGTAGGGTAAAAGTCAATGACTCCCAGGATAGCTTGTTCAATTCTACAGATGTGCACTGAGTTCAGGGTCTATGCTGAATGCCCTGCTAGGCTTCTAGGGACAAGGAGCTTTTCACTCCTGAGAGAAGAAAGGAGCTTGCGGTTCCTGGGTCCCAACAGTAAAAAAGGTTGCAGGGCTAACAAGGAGCCCTGTATGGAGAATTGCCCAGTGGGATAGGGCTGTGTTGATGAATGTGTGAATACGTATATATTTCTGTGACTATGTAAGTGTGCGCACATGTACATGTGTGTGTGTATGTGTATTTATGTGTGTGCTTGTAAGAGTGTGTATATGTGAGTGTGTGTACTGGTGTGGTGAGAGTCAGTGGAGGGGCCATGATGAGGAGACCACACATAGACTGTAATAAATACACTGGGATGTGCTAAGGCTCCGCAGTGACAGGCGCCTTGAGTACTCTCTCTACCAAAGGACTGATGCCAAGAAGTCCCTGAAAAATAAGGAGTCCTGTCCCACAGCCTCCTGTGGGAAAAGGAGACAGGGAGAAAGCAGCCATTGAAGTGAAGCTTCTGGAGGCCAGAGAAACTAGGGCTTCTGTTCTCCTGACAACCTGGGGATATATTAACGAGGAGGTGACCAATTATCCCAGGAAGCGTCCAGAATACATGACCTTGAGTTTTAAAAGCAGGACAGTCCTGGGCTAACCAGACAAATCAGTCACTGTACCCTGAACACTAAGGGATTTGAGGAAAGTCTTTGTACAGGCTGGCCTGTTCAACACTTGCCTGCACCACCCACGAGCCTCCCATGCCTGGGAAAGCCAGTGTCGGATCCTCTTTGATGTCCCACACAACCAGTTAGTCATTTCCAATGGGAAAGAACTAGCAATTGTCGCACAGAAGAATGCTATGAGAAATAATTGAGTTGTCATGCTTCGGACTTGGGTTCCTGCATGTTGGCACCTGTGCCCCATTACTAGTGTGCTGTGATCATGCCGGCCATGAGCTTGGGATGACACATGGCATGATTATGAGATAGAGTTCACGGATTTAGCCATGAATCGTGGTGATATCTGCAAACCTAGCATTCTGGGAGGCTCAGGAAGGAGGGTTGCAAGATTAAGCCTGGGCAACTTGGTGAGACCGTGTTCCTATTTGGTCTCTGCAAAATGAATATTTCAAAAGCACTGGGAATGTAGATCCATTATAGGCTCTAGACCAGTCTTTGTTTCAATTGTTCTTAGAGAAAAAGTAACATTTATCATTCCAATTCAAAAACCCAGTAAATCCATGTCTTGTAATTCCTCATTTAAGGTTCCTTTATGGCGCTAGGCCGGGATACCTGGGTGATATGTCGGAGCCTGAGTGGGAAAGAGGGTGGAGATGGACAGAGGGCTGGAAGGACCAGGAGAATCAGAAGCTACCTGAGCAGTCGTATTCCTGACTTTCTGTTTGCACATGGGCAATATGCTCGCTTCGGCCAACTCCTGAGCATTTCTTTGTTTTTATCGTTGTGCTTTTGGAATTTAAATTAGAATGTATGTTTCTCACCTGTGCCTTCTGATTTCTCTGTACTGTAGATCAGAAAATAGCTTTTAAGACTCGGAGAAAAATACCCTGAGGTATCAGAGGGTCAGCAGCTGCCAGGGCAGTATCACGCCCCAGCTCCTGCCCTATATCCTCTGAAGACTTCTGTCTAGGTGGCTGAAGGTGTTGACATCTGTCCCATGTAGATTTCCTCTCTGGCCAGGACAGTTGTGGGGCCTTGTTTAATTTTTCCTGCTCACAGTGGGGCCCTCAATTTTGTTCTTTGTCCATTAGAGGTGACAATTATGGCTCCTATCTCAAATTAGGGCACTTACTATCTATGGGTTCTTGAGCCTGGCTGGAAACAGATTGTCCTGAGCTTTTCCTCAGCTCCAGTCCTGAATGTGTCAATTTTGTTGGTCAGGGTGGGGCAGGAAATTACCTCTTAATAATCTCTTCCATTTTCCTGATACAAAGTTTCACCACATGGCTCAAGCTGGCCTTGGACTGTCCATGTAACCAGGCTGATCTTGAACTTGTGGCACTACTCTTGCCTCAGCCTCTCAAGGGCTGGTATGACAGGCATGTGCCACTATACTTGGTTTAGTAATCTCTTCTTATTAATTTCCTGCAGATTGGAGTGCATCTTCTGTTGTGGAGCCCTCCACCTGCCTCCTGTGCACTGCGATGAAGGAGCATTTGTCCTGTTGTGAGAATGTGTCCTGTTTTTACTAATATTCATCCTGAGGTCAGAGATTTTACTTTCTGTGTCTTTGTCTGGTTTGGGCACTGTAGGGGGTGTTCCTCCCCAAAAGTCCACAGTGTCTTGGTGACCTTGAATCAGGCATAAAGTTGGCTCTGACTCAACAGCCAGAACTAGGGAAGCCAGAGCCTTTGACTAACTTGTTCCAACCGGTGCTCCTCTCCACTGTTTGTTATCCATTTTGGCTGTCTTCTCCCTTTCCAGCCACTGCTTTAGTTCAGATCTAAAGTGTGTCCAAAAGACCATGTAGCAAAGGCTTCATCTCTAGCCCATGGTGGCTCTTGAGCATGGTGGAACCTCCAAGGGGTAGATCCTCATTAGGTCACTGGGAGTGATCTTGGAAGGGGACATTGGACTACTGCTCTTTCCCATCTCTGCTTCCTGATTACCACAAGGCGAGTAGCCTCCAGGGCAGGTGCTCCCATATGATGACCTCGACTGCCACAGGTCCAAAACAATAGGGCCAGACACTCATAGACTGAAACTTTGGAAACTATGAGTTATAATAAATTTTTCATCCTTTAAAGTTGACTATCTTAGGTATTTTGTCACAGTAACACAAAGTTATCTAACACAATCATTAAGAGTATAGGTTTTCCAGGGTCAGGGATCAGGGATCCAAGTTTTCTAACTTTTATTTTCTTTAAGTTTTTCAACAGATCAGGATGGGGTCAACACCTTTGCAATCTAGGCAGATAAAAATGAATAAAACATGAAAACCTACATAAGGTATGTTGGGATCTAAAATTTAGTCTCCTATATTTGCTCAGGGAATGGTTAAAGTAAGAGTCACCCACCTCACAAAAAGTAGAATAACCTGACACCACCCACACTGAAAAAAGCTCCTAATAATACCCAAATTGAGGGCTGATGACAATTCTTGTGAAATGATGACAGTTTGCCTGTTTCAGATGGTTTTGATGCTTTGTGACTTTGCTACAAACCACAATTTATTATATTTTGTGGCATTGTTATTTTAAACTGTCCGCTAGAGAGGCTTGCTGTTGGGAGACCCTTAGAATCTTTAGGAGCAATGGTTATGAACCTTATATATGTGTTTACATGCTGTATTAAGAGTTGTCTCTCTGACAGCTTCCTTGTCTCTGTCTTCCTAAACCAGAATTTTACTGCTCAGCCTGAGGCCTGTGGCCTGACCCTGGAAGGCCCCTTGCCACACACAGCTTGATCCTTGACCCTGAAGATGCCAGACAGCAAGGTCAGTGGAGGTCAAGGAAAGCAGAATGGAGCAAAGTGTCAGAGGGAAGCACTAGGTGCAGGGGAGGGTTTTTTTCTTCTTTCCCAAGATCATATTTCTTGAAGTGTGTTGGGAAGGAGAGGGCGTATATGCTCCCAGACAGCTTACACAGGCCACTCTAGTCACCACCAAGGCAACTACTTCCAGTGCTTGACATCTTCCTGAAGCTTCATTAGCTGGGCCTGACAATGCCACTTTAGCTGCTGCAAGAACTCACAAGCCAGGCTTTCCCAAATATCTTGGGCCCAGGCCTAAGTACTATTCAGTCATAGGATTTAGAATTAATTCTGGCATTTCATATCCTTTGTCAGCATGAGGTGGGGGCTGTCCAGGAGACATCACTGTCCACATTCCTTGAAAGTTCGGTGGGGACTGGGGATAGCTGACGTATCCAGCTCTTGGGCTGCAGTTTTGGGCTAATGGGAAGCTAGGAATATTGACATTTGTGGTTTCAATATATTTTTTTCCTGATGAAGTCTCTTCTACGGCTACTAATAACTACCCAAAATCGAAGGCTTGATGTGTTTTTCCTCCATGTTTATTTAGTAATGGATTTATAAGCTTATCAAGTGAATGGCTGGTCAATAAGTAGCCAAGAATAAGCTGCCTCCATATTTATCAAGCCATTCAACACACCAACATCTACTGACTCTGCTACATAGGACACTGCATGGGGAGAAGCCAAGGTCAGGATGCCAAAGACCTGCCCTCTAAGAACTTCTGTCCTTGGAGGGGAAAGCTCCTTAGCTGACAAATATTGGAGGAGCTGAAGAGATTTTGAGTCTCAGGAAAATTCTAAGGTGGACGGAATTAGGGATTCAGTGGGTATCTCAAGTAAAATGTGGCATTTGAACTGAGCTTTGAAGGACAGGTAGAAGCTGGGAAGGAGAGTACATAACACCCATGGATCCTATTATTTGTTAGGTGGATTAAAGTTATGTTGAGAGAACACAATTACCCTCCTTACTATTAAATTCTCAACACTTAAGTCTTGCACTAGGAAAAAAACAAAATATGAACATTTGGGTGCTAGCATGTGCAAACAACCGATATTTAATGATAGTAAAGGAGCAGCCTGGGTGTAAGAACTAAAAAGAGGCAAATGTACTGTCGAAGAATTCTAGAAGTCTCTGCAGTGTGGCATGAACAGGAAAACAATACAGGTGTATGATAGAACTTCTATATCTGTTAGTGAAAGAACTCTTCTCTGGACCTTGTGTGGAGGAGGCTAAGGGTGTCTTGTCTACAATGTGACACTGGAAATCCATTGACCATTTTGATGAAATATTGGGGATCTTAAAAAAAAATGGAATGATTGTACTTCAGGCTTACATCTGGGTTCAAATTCTGTCATTCCTAGCTTTATAGCTTCTAGGCAGGGGATCTACACTTTTGAGTTTTCATTAACTAAGTAAAATTGAGTTCACCTACAAATGGAGAGATGGTAGATAGGAGGTGTTTAATTCAGGATAGCAATTCCTGTTTTTCTTGTTGACTAAAATTCCCTTTAGTGTATTTTCTGTCTGTAAAACATAAAATGACTTTAATGTCTTCCTATCACTGAAATCTTTCTGTTGGTGGTGAAAAGCACTCAAGTTTCAAATGACCCAGAGGAAAATGGTAGTAGCTGCCATTTCTGACCAAAGGTGTATGAGGTAAAATTCATAGTCCTTACTCAGAAGAAATACAAGAACTTTTGTGGACCTACTATGACCAGAGACCCTCCTCTTTATCTCTAATCTTAATCTGTAGTTGCGTCCTGTCCCCACCTGGAGAGCACTTCCTCCTGCAGCCTCATCAGTACCAATGCCGACCTCAGCCGCAAGGTCACCTTCTTGGAGCAGCCTTCCTGCCTCCCCAGCTGAAGTGGGGGTCCCCTCTTCCAGATGCTCTTCCTCCTGGCACCCTTTTATTCTTTAGAGCACATCACACATTTTACAATTGCATTTGTTCACTTGGGTCGCGCTTGCTTAGTTTCTCTCTGGTTCTTTCTCTAGACTGTAAGCACAGAGTAGGCAGGGGCTGTCAGTGGCTCTCCACTGTGGAATTAGAGCTCCATAGCCCATTCCACATTAGTAGGCATGCCACTAATGTTTTCAGGTTAGAGCAGTGGTCGTGTAGGCACATAACTAATGTGCAGGAGGAGGAAAGAGTGCTTCAGTTTGGTGGAAAAGGCATCCGTTATTTCTGTACTTTGTATTTTTTATGTTCTCCCTGAATGTCTGGCATGCCAAAGATATTAGTATCATTGGACTTCTCCCTTACGGTAGTTGGGTAGCAATAGACATGGTGACAATTTCCTGTGTCACAGCCACTGGTAGAGGAGTGAACTGGTGGAGGAGGAGACAAAGCTGGCTAGCAGCTTCCTGGAACCTGTACAAGGGGTGCTAGAGCCACCTGTTCAGGGCTCCAATGTAAAAGTTTTCAGAAGAAGTGACCAGGTGGGGCAGTAGTTGCCACTTCCTACCTTTGAAGAAATGAGCTTGACTGAGACATCTGGCTCAGGCTTGACTTCTGTTGATAGCCTGATCTGGTTACCTCTCGCTGCTTCCTGTTCATGGATAATCTTCCGGGAACATAAACTTTTAGGTTTCTTGTCCTTTCAAGGACAGAGGCCAGAAGAAAGACTGGAGGCAGCTGGAAATCCTGCCTGCATATTCAACTGGGCAGGGACAGAAGCAAACTGGAGTCACTGGGTGAGAAACTTGCTTTTCTATGGCAGTGCCTGTAGTCACACTGGCTACTGGTGCAACTCCAGATGACGGACCAAATCTGCTTCCATACCTTTACCCTTTCTAGTGATAGGTCTCTCAGCAGCCATAAGAAATGAAGCTGGTTAAGTCTTCCTGTCAGAATAGCTACCTTACAATTGGCAAAATCTACATTGGTGGCAGACAGTTGGTGTTTATAGGAGAATGGCATTTTTACCAAAGTGGAGCTTTACTTGTTTCTAGGATGGAATGGCAGCCATGGGAAGCAAGGGTGGGGGAGCAGGAACTGGCTCCTGGCCAGCATCAATTTGTCTTGACTCAGCTGTTTTCCTAATCATGTCAAGGCCAGAAACAGACTCATCTACCATTCAGACCCAGGTCCAGGGCGATGTGCTGGGGCTGAGAATTTGGCCCCACTGCAGATGTGAGGTATGAATACCATCACACATGCTGTGGCCTGGTATGCACTTGAGAGAGCAAAATACAATATTTTTTTTACGATTTGGTGAAAAATTTTGCAAATAAGAACGTGAGAGATTAATAGCTCTGGCACAGAGCAGGAACAAGGATATAGAACACAGCTTTCAATTTATTGTAGTCAAGAAAGTGTAATAAACAATGGAACTGTGCAGGAAAAGAAAGTCTAAGCCAAGAAGGAAAGAATGGGCATTTGGTTTTAAGACTTTTCAGAAGACAAAAGTATAAATCCCCAATGTTGTATTAAAATAGAATCAGGAACTATAAGTTTTACATATGCTGCCTTAAAACTAAAAAATGCATAAATTCAAGAATACAAGTAAGGAATAAATTCAAGATATTCAGTCTAGGAAACTAAGGTACAAAAAGTGGTGACTAAAAGTAACTGAGAGACGATTATGATTGCCTAGAAAAACATCGTGTTCATATGTTACAGACACCACAAGCTACATTAATAAAATTGATTTTACTTTTTTCTCTGGATTGGCTGCTTGGAAACTCTGAACCACACTTGTGCTCCATTTTATCTTACAACATACGATTTTCACAATTAGCAATACCCATGATGCAGAGTTACTGAGAATGTTAGAAACAGTAACCTGGAAGTACTTAATACAACATAGCTATTATTATTCTTACTGTTATTGTTGACCAAAGTTGAAAGAGGAAAAAATTGATGCATTTCTTATGTGTAATATGTATTAAAACTTCACTTGCAGTTCACCTAATTTAGGAGAAGGGGATCCTTGTAAGGTTCCTAATGATCCAGGCTGGATCAACGGGGTCTGGCTCTGCTGTCCTCACCATTCCCAACTAAGAGCGTGAGACAAGCTTCCACAGTATGTGGTTTCTCTTATACAAGAAACCAAAAGTCTAGATAATTTCAAGAACCAAATAAAGATCGATAACAGGAACCAGGAAGATCGATCTTTTGTAAACGGGAAGAAAACCAAGTGATGGAGGGAGAAAGGGTAGGGAAATGTAAAAATTGAAGGTGTGCTATGGCCAGGTCCAACTCTCTAGGAACAATGTAACCATTATGCATTACAAATAAGTACTAATACTTTTTTTTTCAAATAGTAAGAACAAAGTGTGCGAGATGCCATTGGCAGTCTCCGTATCAATGTGTGAATACTAATGTTTGTTTGTGATTATTTTGAGGGTTTCTAAATTGGCCAGATGGATTCAAATTTGCAATCTTCTTTCCTCTAGAGTCAGCATCACGTCAGTTCTCCTTTCTTCCCTCCCTTTCTCCCTTCCTTTTTCTGTCTTTCGCTTTATGTCTCACATATCTTTGAAATTACATCAAGGCTCCCTTTTGAAATAATTACATATTTCAAAAGCTTGCCTAACTCTCAGGGGTTGGGCAGGTTTCCTTCCTATCATCTGGGGTTGCCCCCTTCTTGAGCTATAGCATAAGTACTGGGGAGCCCTTGCTAACTGATTTACTATGAGTTCCAATTTACTCAGATGAACGTATGGGTGTGGGCAACACACACAAGAATAATATATAACATGTTGCATACAGTTGCCATATGGCTGCACCCACGGAGGACGGTGATCTGCCAGTTTTCTGCAGAGGAGGAATGTGAGGGTGTGGGGCGGGATGGCTGGGACAGCTGGAAGCCGAGGGAGGCCAGAGATGTCGTGGGCCTTCCCGAGAGGCCAGTGCGGCTGCATGGGGTGGATGGGGCAGCTTCTCTTTGCTGTCCCTCACCCCCTCTTCTTGGCTGTTCTGTGTCTCTGGAACCCTGTCTACTTAACCCTTAGCCTCTGCACCTCTTCTGTGTGTCACTGCACACCCTGGGCTGCATTGCAGCACAGCTCCCAATGTCGGCACTAAAGCTCTCCCACTATGGGAATCCCTAGTCACACTCTCCACTACAGTGATGAGAGCCAAGGGAAAGTCACTGGCGGCCTCTGGACAGAAGCAGATTTGTAGTACCACTAGCATCAACACTGCTTAGGTGTGTGGGCTTCTTCTACGTCCCTAATTCTGCCTTGGCAGTTATTCTTTTCTCAGAGAGAATTCCTCCTTTATCTAAAGTTCATGATCTTCAGAGTCCCACAAAACATGCTTATATTCTTCTAAGATATATGTCTTCTAAGATATATATCTTGCTTTCCAAGAAAAGTAGGAGACATACACAGAGAAATGCAAACATTTGCTGCTCTGAGAAGTTCTAAGCGGATGTGATGTTTGGAGCTGAAGGAGACACTGTGTGACTTTAAAAGGAATGGCAAATGAACTGCTGCACAGCTGATGCTGGGGCTTGCTGTCATGAAAATGCTGGATTAAGCACCCTGGAACTGCCTACCATCGGACTACTAGCTAAGTGAGATAGCAAATTTTGACTAAGCCATTATTTAAGTGGTCTATGGCTTATTCCTAAGAGCCTCTTAACTTATATCCCTAGTTCCCCTGTGGAAAGATACACGTCTTGCTGGATGGCCCACTGCTAAGACGACCTCAGGTGCTTTCTAGAGCAGTTTCATCAGTGCCTGTCCTACCCTCCTGGAAGGACCCAAGCCTTTGCCACTGGAGTGGACAGGGCACCTGTCCAGTAGTTCAGCACCTCCATGGTGACCTCTGGCTTGCACTCCTTTACCTAGCTTGTTTCCCACCCCAATACCCCAAATCACACTGCATTTTACCATCTCCTTTCCTACCATGGACCAACTCTTCAACTGCAGTTGACTTTAGTTAAACACGAGAAAGCAAGCAACAGAATACATACATATAGTCATGCTACGACATGAGTGGCAACTAACTGTGGCCTAATCTGCATAGTCTATTTACTTTTTAAAATTCAGTTTCCACTAGAACATTAAAACATGAAACAAATCCAAAAAGTAAGGTTTTGGTTGACTTTGGAAGGCTAGCTTCATGGACCCAAGTTGGAGAGGCACGTACCCAGCTGGCACACTGGACACCTGTGTGCTCGGCACAGGGCCTCCAGGAAACCACAGCCCTTTAGGAGGCTACATAATCTCACTCTGAGTGAGCTTTGACCAGAGGCATTAAAGGAAAAGAAGCCTTTTGGGTTTTAGAGAAGACAACACTCATGGACCAAGTGTTCTTCTTGGAGACCTTTTAAATCTCGCAGCAGAGGGAGGTGTAGTTTGCCACTGAAGAGTCTAGTTGGCCTCTGCAGCCAGCATTTTTAACTGAATCTGTGTCATCCACAGTCCCTCAGTGACTAAATGCCTCTGTTCTTCTGAAAACACATAGGTATGGCCCAGTCCTATGGAAGGACTGAAATGTAGTCCTAGAGCCCCCGGTTTTCCATGCCCAGGCTGCTGGCTGCCCACCCATCCACTCACCAGTGCGCCTTTGATGATCATCTGCTCTCTGAGTGCCGGGTTGCCAGCTAGTCTCACAAGACATTGTACGCATGTTGGCCTCAAGTGACTGCTCCTATTTGCTGCTCTTTTTGTTTATTTATTTTTCTCATAGTCTGATCTAAGTACAATTCACTTTGAAACTCATCTAAAATAACCCACAAGGGAGCTCTTCAGGAGCAGATTCCGCAGATGGCCTGACCATGGATTCCCCTCAAGGATGCAGATTCTGTTTTGGCTCCAAATCCTAACATTCCAGAGCCAGGCTGAGTCCAGGCAGACAGGGAGGATGCTGTGGCGTTATTCAGACCTGAGGCAATTAAGGTTTCGGCTAGAAATGCAAGGTAATCTCCTTTGTAAAATCAAGCTGACAAGCCAGGGACTTGGATCTGCAAAGGTCGGCTTGCCAAACACTTTTCTTGGAGGTGCTAGCAAAGCTGAGCCTCTCCTTGTTTCCCATTGCTTTAAAGCAACAGCTTTGGTTCACAGCAATTGTTCAGCTTTCACCTAAGCAGACTGCACTGTAAGCCTGGGTAACTGAGTTAAGGTTGTTTGTTGAAATACAAGGAGTCTGGAGCCATGGAGTCTACAGTGTGACCCTGGGTCTGTGCCCACAAAGCTACCTGATGAAGTCGATCTGATTCCCTAAAGAAGGAAATAAGGTGGGAAGTGACACCTAGCTGGAAAGAATCTCTTATGGAATAGAATTAGAATGGCTATTGTTTATCTGTAGATTGTTAGTTTGTATTGTGGGGTCGTCATTGTAGATTTTGTAATTACCTCTGTGATGAACCAGCCTTCATCTGCTACTAAAGTCAAGGGAGATACAAATTTTCCTTTCTTGTAATAGAATCTGCTTGGTATGGCTTCTTTCTCATAGACAGTCATATGTTCCACTCTGCTCAGTTTGTTATAAATCTGCAAAGAAAATCAAGAATGGCCAATTTTACACTCTTTAAAAAATATATATTGAAGACCAAAACAGAAATTACCCAAATCTGATAGATTCGGCTAAAAAAGTGAGATACTTTCGTATAGCTTAGAAAACAAATCAGCTTACCCTAAGGCCAGAGGTTCAAGTATTTTCTGACCCAGCCCCTAGGAATGTAGTGAAAATCTCTCACACATATGCACCTGTTGACATACAGAACAGCCTGGGTGCCCAGCATCAGTGCAAGGGCTAAAGAAACTGCAGGAATTCACTGAAGGAATACTATAAGGAGTGGATTACAGCTACAAGAGTGCATGGAAGAATATTTGAGATCTCTTGTGGAGGAAAAATAATGCAAAAGCTGGAAAATACATACAGGACTATTGGTATTATATAAAATCAAGTACCTAAGAAACCAAACAATATAGATGGTAAAACTATAAGAAGAATTATGAAAGTGAAAACTTGAAGTTTAGGACAGTGTGTTTTTCACAGATGGTAGAGAAGTTTATCTATCTGGGAAGGACATCCAGAAGAGGTGACAAGTTAAGGCAATGTCCTACTTAACTTTCTACAGAATATCAGAAGCCTGTTACAACAGTATCCTTCATACCTCATGAATGTTAAACAATACTTTTGTATACATCAAATCAGTAATTAATATATTGTAGAAATGTATTTACATCAAACATAATATACCAAAATTAAAAAGCAAAGAAGAAATTGGCCTGCCTGATACCACAAAGGTCAAAGAAAAAGGATAGTCTTAACTTGATCTCGAGAGTGTGTCCTACCTGTATGTGAATCTTGAAAATATTAGTAATTGCTTATTAACTGTATTGTTAATTCTATGGCAACGATGTGAAGTTCACACATCTAATGGTTAGCAGATGCTTAAGCATTATGGCTAAAACAGAAATCGACCAGCGCACATTCACTTGCTGGCCTTTGGCCAAATCATGTGCTCTTAGGTATAACTCAATTTCTCAAATTTATCATATATATAAAGTTGCTTGTGAAAAATAACTTGCCTTTAGATTGTTTAGCAGAAACTTTCTCATTAAAATTTCCCTGCTAAGAGAGTTGAGAGTTCTTAAGGAAGTTGTGTAAATTTGCAGAAAGATTTTGGATAAATGGAAAGTCTGGTGAAAACACAACAGATCTCACAAACTGTTGTGTCAGTCACGTGACCCGTTGTCGCCCAAACAGCCTCCTCTCCTGAATTATCTACCAACTGCTTTCGGCTGTGAGCAGTGCTTTACTTAAACATCACGCTAGAAGAAGCTCTCCTCGGCAGGCAGCGTGTGGGCTGCGGGCGCAGAGGCGCTCTGGAGGCAGCTCGGCGCCGGTGCCAGCTTGGAGACAACGACGATGTTCCTTGCCAGGGAAACAGAACGTCTTCTCATGAACCCGCCAATGTATAAAATTCTCTGCCTGACTTCATTTTCAGTGAGCCCATGGGGATATTTTGTAAATATCTTCAGCACCTCCACTTTCTGACCTGCAGCCTGAAAAATAAGGAGTGTTTCCCCAGGGAAAGGGGCGAGACTGAGCATCGGGGCAAGTACACTCCCTTCTTGACAGCGGCCTAGCCGAGGTGCAGGTTTCTCCCTGGGGCAAAGATGGAACTCAGCCTCCACTGGGGGCTCAGTGATGATGACAAGTATCCAGAGCCATCTGAGCCCTGCCATGAAGAGGGATGTGGCCTCTTCTTGGCTCCCCATGGCTGGCAGCCTTCAGCACCAGCAGCTTTGGCTCCCCCAAGGGGGAAAAAATGTTGCTTTCTACTCTAGATCTGGGAGTGGGTAGAAGTTATGCAACCTGTCATGGCAGGTGAGGCAGCAGTCTGAAAGCTCAGCTGTAAGCCTCAGGTGACACCTGTCCCTCCCTAGTTTATCTCGTGGCTTACCACATGCTGCTGGCTATATCACTGTTCTAAAACAATGGTAAATAGTGGCCTCATTATCCTTGGGTGCTGAGTTCCTCCCATCCAGTGCAACGCTCCTGGGGCATTCTTCTTTGCTAGTGGCCGCAATAAGAAGTGATGCACGCATAGTCTGTGCAGTAGCCCCAGCACCATTCTGCATGCTCTATAGCAGCTGGGGACACCTGTGGTTTCATCACTCTACTCATACATGGGAAGAAGCAGACGGGCCCAAAGAGGCATCTTTCTGGTCCCAGCTGATGACAGAGCTGGGACTTGAATGCAAGGGGTATGGCTCCTGAGACAAGCTGCTGGCCCATCACACTGCTGGCCTGAGCTCTCCTCCTTCATTCATCACTTTCACATCTCCAGTGCAACGCTGGACTTAAAAACCACATTGGAACAAATCAGACTGTTAGCTTCATTGCAAAGAAAGAACAGCGTCTGCCTCTGAAGGTCCCCTCATCTGCCTAAGCAGAACTCCATTTTAGCTAATAAAATAGCTCTAATAAGGGCTTGCCTTTACATGCTGGGTGCACAATAACCAACAGGCAACTTTTATCTCATTTGATATTCATAAAATTCAGTGGGGCAACTAAGCATACTGATACACTCCCATAATTCCAGCTGTCTAGGACACAAAGTAGGAAAGCTGTGCAAGTGCATACCCAGCCTGGGCAACATAGCAAGTCTGCCTCAAAATACAGCATCTCAAAAAGGGCTGCAGGATGTAGCTCAAGGCACAAACCCTAAGTTCAATTCGCAGGACTGAATAAAATTAACAAAGGTAAGATGTCATTACAGAGAAGACCAGAGTCAGGGAAAAAGAATGTCTTGATGAAATTACTGGGTGAGTGAGTGGAGAACTAGGTGACCTGCTGCAGCATGCAAGCCCTTAGCATTCCGCTACATGACTACATGAACAGGGTAACAAGACAGCAGAGACAGGGTGGTGTCTTTGCCTGTCTGTTTCCCCTCGAGAAATTTCTCGCCTCAGTGTGTTTTCCTGGAGCGGGCCACAGGCTCACGACAGGCCCTCGGTCTTTTGCTTGCTGCAGGTCACTCAAGCTGATGTACTGGTTCAGCTCAATCACTTTGTCCATCCAGAAAATGTCTGTCATTCCATGATCTGAGAAGATGATGATATTCAGGTCATCGTGCAGGCCTCGTTCCTGTAGGGAGAGCAAAAGCAGTTGCTACAGTGCTCACTAAGAGAGGCTGCTTTGTACTGAGGTCTATTTAAACTACAAATTATGGGAGAAGAGATATTTTCACAATTCTGAATTTAATCATCTATCATCTGCCTTGATGAGAAATGGCAGAAGCACTTCAGAGAGGCAAACCCTCCTATCTCAACATGTGCAGAAAAAGATTGGATAAGGCCTCTACCCTTGCAAACCATACCTCCTATTTTTCTTTCCTTTTGCATTTTTTAATCAATTGGTATGGTTGTACGAGAACTCTTGTTTGTTCATACTATAGATGTAAAACATGAAATAGAAAAGTAAAATAAAAACAAAATAACAAAGAAATAAAAACGTGCATTTAGTCACTCAGCCAGTTCCCAAGTCTGACTTCCATCTCTGGCTGATGTGGTTATCGAAGTTAGGTTTCTAAAACATCTGGATCAGCATGCCAGCCAGGTCAAGCTGTGAGGCCGACGGAGGTCAACTCCGTGCCCCTGCCAGGCTGTGGGATGAAGGGTCTCTTGGTACCGCTGGAGGTGTTATATGGAGAAGAGACAGCCTGGTACTGGTCTAGTAAGAAGGAAGGTGGTAGGGGAGCGGCAGCCTGGGAAAAACAAGAGTAACAGGAAAGAACGCCAGCCTAACTGTCCTTGAGTAAGTCACCTGGATCCACTGTGTCATGTACTTCAGGACAGTGTCCACGGCTCTGAGGGCGTCTTTTCTCTGAGGCGAGGAAGGGCCAAAGTGGTGGCCTTCCACATCGATGCGCTCGTGGTATATGGCCACAAGGTCGGCCCGGCCACTCCTAGAGGGAACAGGACGAGAGAGGCATAGCTGAAGGGACAGCTGGTGGTTTAGTCCCTTGTGACCCACCATCTCTCTGTGCAGGCATTAGCATCCCCGAAAGCCCTGTCCTGTGGGTCAGGCAAGACCTCTCCCTCAACATGAACCGACTGGAGGAATACTGATCCAAGACTTGCTAGTGGTGAGCGCTTTGGTGCCAAAAATTGCAATGTGTCTCTTGGTTCTCCCCCTGTCCTTGCTGTATGGAATCACTCATCCTATTTACTTGTTCAGCTCAATCACTTTGTTAGGATGGGCTAACAGGCAGAGAATACTCCGTAGCTCTACCCTCACCATCTGCCTTCACTGGTAGGTCATAATACCTGGAAGCAATTATTAAATAGCTATTGCTCAATTATGGCCAGATTTCAAGAAAGTCTCTAGATAAAATATTAGATTGTGGGTCTAATTGATTGGCAAGATGGGGGTGTAAATAGATCCAGGGCCTGAAATCAGTAGACACTTGAGAATACTTATTAGATGAGGGATATATGAAAAGTTGGCTGTGGTGTAGATATAGAGTGACTTCTAGAGGTAACCACACTTCCATGGCTCCAAAGACTCAACCTCTTGGCTAGAGCACTGATGGTCGGAATCTAAGCTACTTAACCCTCAGTGCTGAGCTAAGAATGCAAAGCTAGTGGTGTGAGCGGGAGGAGAAAGCTTGTGGAGTGAGGGTGGGGTGAGCAGCATATGCAACGCGCATTCTGTCCTTCGCGTAGTGCTGTCCACTCTGGCTTCCCCTCACTGCTTTGCCCACTTCCCTGTTCCCCAACAAATCCCCTGAAATAGATCACAACAATAATGGTAAGGATTTGATAATGATGACAGTAATGGCAATGAGACCTGACTCAACATGAAGCCCTGGAAAAGAAATTTAAAGTAATTTCTCTCTTGGGCTTTACAAGCAGAAACATTAGCATATCAAAATATTTCTCTTGGAAAAACTATGTTTTACACACACACACACACACACACACACACACACACGGCATGTTTTCTCCTGACACAGCCTTCCCAACATTTGACACTTTAGTGATAAAACAATGTCTCTACAGTCTAGGGGCTTGAGTCCTACCATCCTTATGCAGGGAAATAGCCTCATTGAACTCCAGACAGCATGGTTTGCCCTGCAAGAATTACACAGTGCCTGATGCTCTTCTGGTCTAAGGACAGCTTCACCTCCTTGAGGAATCTCATTTTGGTGTCCTGAAGCCTGGCTCAGTAGCTTTTCTGTGTGTTTCCATGGCACTGTAGGATCACTTGTAGGCTATGAATTTGTATACTATGCTGTAATTGTCCACCTATATATTCTCTCTCTCTCTCTCTCTCTCTCTCAAGCTGAGATTCTTTTACTGGAGAGACAATGACTTTTTCTCCATTTAACACACAATAGGAATCCTATAACTGGCAGTGAACTGTATAATAATAAGTACTTAGTAAATGCAGTTACTGATCAAGTGTTAGGGTGTGGTCTCTTACATACATTGTGTTTTTCAGTCTTCAAAACAATCTTAAAAGAATTCAGAGTTCAAGACATTATAAGCATCACAAAGCTAGTAGTGTCTGGAGCCAGAGTTTAAACCTAGACCCCAGAATGTCCCCAAGAAATACTCAGAATTTGACCACCCACACCAAAGGGGAAACGTTCTACTTAGCCTGATTGATCTTTTGGATTATTTGCCATCTTCTAGGAATCTAACCAACCCCTAGCAAGCTTGCTGTGAGATAGGCAAAAGCAACTCAAGAAGCTTGGTAGTTTTCACTTCTAGACATGTGTACATAGGTTGACTATGCCGCCAAACTCTAGAGTTACAGTGAAAAGGCTTCATGTGGGAGAGGACATGTAGATTTTGTCAATGAAGAAATAGGGTCTTAGAAATTTCTGAATGCCTCACAGATCCCTGAGATGCACCTAAAACAAGAAAAGCAAATCTACTCCAAAATCAGAACACTTCCAACTCCACCAAAATGCCCCCAATGGTCTACATCTACTCCATCATCTTTTTTTTTTTTTTTTTTTTTTTTTTTTTTTGTGGAACCAGGGATCGAACTCAGGCCCTTGCACTTGCCAAGGAAGTGCTTATTCTCCTGAGCCATCTCCCCGGCTCCTACTCCAGCATTTAAACAGAGGACCAAACTCTAGAGAATGTTCCACCTGGCACCTTCCTTCATTTGTGGTCGTGAGCTCTCTAGTGAAGCTGTGAGTTTCTTTTGGGTACTCAGAAGTGTACTTCATTAACAGTTTTTTGAGGCTGCATCAGTTTCAAGTTAAGAAAAATTATTACCCAAAAGTTCTTTTCTCTTTTTAGAGCAAAACAAACTTATTCCCCATTAATAAATCCCACTACCACCTGCTCCACAATGTGGATTGGGTGAGGCTATTATTTAAGTGCTTCTCAAAGTTATATTACCATTATTCATCCTCAATAATACATGAATGACAAATCCAACTTTCCTCTACATCCATACATAGAAGAATACAAAAAGTCACTTTGGGGTTCCTGGTGTATGCAGGGAGTGGATGCAAGTTTGTATGGGGTAACAGCATCTTCATCTGCATGCTGAAATTTTTTGAAACCCATGGTGGTCCATCCTCCATTGTTATGTTTGCACAGAATGGAAGCTTCCACAAAATCTGCCCTACAGATAAGCCTCAGCACTTACATGTTTTATGTAGTTGCATCTTTAGCACTCCAGATGTGTGTATTCACACAGCAATCGTCTGTTTAGAGGTCCACACTTTCGGTGAGGGGCTATATATGGGACAAATTCCCATTTGATAAGAGTGGTAAACTTATTACAATGAGTTTTCCCAAACAAAGTTTATTGTGGTCTTAATGCTCAATGGAAAACTAGGAGTTCTCCTTGTTTAGACGCTGTGCCTGGGTGCTGCAGACACTACACCCGTTTCCCTAAGGCAATTAACAGTATTCACAGATCTCTATGTGATTTGATGCTAGTAAGTATCACCATTCACTTGATGGCTTTGTGTCAGGAAACTGTCAATCCTAGTTGCCTGGAACAAGTGATTTGCGATGCTAGCAACTTCAGAGTTGCACAAGTGAAAGTTTCTATGTTAAAGTTTCACTAATTCACTGGGGCCCTAAGTCTCTGAGGACTCTTGCCTGTATGGAGTTTAGGTAAAATCTTGTTCGTCAGCTATTTTCCTTATGGGCCTGGTCTCTATCACAGGGTAGCTCATTTGCAGCTGGTTGGCTGGGGGAGGGGAGATGGGTAGAGAAGCCTAAGATCTGCTACTGGCCATTTACAGCTTTAAGACCTAAGAACCACATCAGAAGGACATGGGGCTTCATGCCTGAGGCTGTGAGGTGCTCTTAGCTCTGCAGCTTTGGGGACAAGCACGTCTCCCATTATGTTAGGATTATGTCCAGATTTCACTGCAATACAAAAGGTAGTTTATAATGTCACATTCATTTTTTCAACTGAAGTAGGTCAGAAAGAGAAAAGAATTAGAGAGAGATAAATGAAGGCAATTTAAAGGGTGAGTCGGTTATTGGTATTTAAGGAAAATAATCCAAAACTTACAAATAAGGCCCCAAAATGATCCCCTATCCTTTCAGTGCCATATTAGAGCACTATCCTTTAAATTTTCTTGAAAATTAGATTAAATTGCTGATTAATGTTCAGACTCTATAAACTGAGCTGTTAACTCATAGGGAAACTAAAAAGATGAAAATTATTTTGTTTGATATGGAAAGGTGTCCCCCATGTTATCTTGTGATTATCCTCTGTGTTAGTAAACATCCATGCATCACATTCTGCCATCTTCCTCCGTTCTTTTGCTGTGTGTGTGTGTGTGTGTGTGTGTGTGTGTGTGTGTGTGTGTGTGTATGTATTTCTCACACTCTCCTTGTAACCATCCTTGTCCTTCTACTGGCTCTTCAGTAATAAATTAATTTGAATCTTGTCATAATTCCCATGTGACGATGTAGTAAGTATATGGCAAAATTTTAATTTTGATAATTATCTTTTCACAGGAGCATTAAAAGTGTGCAAATCTGCATTCAAATTCTGGCTTTTCTTCTTACTAGCTAGGTCCTGGGCAAATGGTGAAAGTATTTCCAAGCCTCAGTTTTTTCATATGTCTATACTGGATATTAAAAGAACTGATGTTTATGGAGCTTCTGATGTATAGTAAAAGAGAAATAAGAGGAAAGAAATGATTCTCCTTTCTCTTTTCCTCTGAGATATCCCTATGTCACTTTTGCTGAGTATGTGTTCACAGCAAGAGGAGAACATGGCCTTGGCCTTTCATATCATATCACTATGATATGATATGAAAACATCATATCATAGTGATATATTTGTAGCTATGTTTATAGCAGCACAATCTGTGATAGCCAGATCTTGGAACCTTGTTTCCTTGCTTCTCAGTTGGACTCCCAGGGAGAAATCTCAGGGCATTTTAGCTCAGACATTTGAGCTGGCTTCCATGTGGCCTGTAAAGATAATCTCTCATCCATCTATTTCTTTACTATTATTATTTTTTTGATTCACAACTGAATTCTATAATAAATTTATTTTTTATTAATTTTATTGAGAAACAAATAGCAATGAGACAGTTTCAAAACCAATTAGTAGGACAGTTTCAATAATTAATGCATTCATATTGTTGCCTTCATAGTGGTTTTTCATAGTACAAGATGCAGACATGATATCCTGTCCAAACACTAATAGTACAAATCTTTCTTCTCATTGAATTGAGAGAAAATAGCTATATATCTATCCTATTTTGTATATACAGATATAAAATGGTCCTTCGTTTGTACCCCCTTTTTGTTTAGTTTTGTCAGAGATGGATATTCCATTGCCATTTAAATATTGTCGGTGCATGAATTCAGCAAAATAATCCAATATAGTAGTTCATAATGATAGTGGGTATCCATAGGACTGGTAATGTTGACTTGAGGTTGTTGACTTGAGTCAACGAACAACAAATGCACCCTTCTCCACTGCTGGTGGGAATGTAGACTGGTGCAACCATTATGGAAATCAGTGTGGAGACTCCTTAAAAAACTAAGACCGGAAACCCATTCAAACCAGCTATACCCCTACTGAGAATTTTCCCTGAGGAACTGAAAACATCATATCATAGTGATATATTTGTAGCTATGTTTATAGCAGCACAATTTGTGATAGCCAAATCTTGGAACCAACCAAGATACCTGTCACCTGAGGAATGGATGAAAAAGATGTGGTATTTTTATACAGTGGAGTATTACTTAGCTATAAAGAATGATAAGCTTGAAGTCTTTATATTTTAGTGAATGCCACTTAGAGACAAACTCTGAAGTGAAATAAACCAGATCCACATGTATTCCTTTATTAGTACTGTAGTCACCGAGGGTCTGGGATTCAAAACTAATTCCTGTGGGTCTGCGTTCAACAGTATGGAGCTTGACGAGGACAACAGCTGTGTCTGCCATTCCCACAGCCCAGTGGATCCTTGCCCCACCTTTAGTGAGCCTGTGTGGTGGTCTCAGAAGCTGCTGTCTGGCCCCCTCCATGCAGCTGGGACTCCATGAGGCTGGCTCACCTCCCTGCACTCTCCTCTCCCTATCCCTAAAACTATTAATGCTATAGCTTATTTTAGCTTTAGCACCATGTACCATTTCCTGCCCACTGAACCATAAATATCCTATGACAGAACCTCCAGGATGATGAATTAAGTTATGCACATCACAAATTACTCTCTTTTCTGGCAGTGAGGTGGTGGTATGAATGGGGTGCTCCCCTCTGAGAGCCTGATGTAGTGCTAGAGCACGGAATGTACAGGTGACATAAGTACATGAAATACTGAGCAGAATGCAAAGGCCCCATCCTCCCCAGCCTTGTAGGGGTCCAGGCCTGGCACGGTGCCAAGGTGAACTGGAAGCTAGTTCTTCACTTCCTCTCTGGGTTTGGTTTTTTTTCAGTGACTCTTAGAAGTCTGGTTGCAGTGGGGTATGGTGGTGCACACCTGTAATCTCAGCATCAAGGAGGCTGAGGCTGGAGAATTGCTGTGAATTCAAGCCCAGGCATGGCTACAAAACAGTTTAAGGCCAACCTGACCATCATAAAGAAACTCTATCTCAAAAACACTAAATAAGAAAAGAATAAAATAAAGAGTAAAAAGAAAAGAAGTCTGGGTGTGGGCTTGAAGGAATAAAAGCTATTTTTCAGGCATTTTTTTCACATACAGGACAGGCCCCAGCATGTGGGGAACTAAGCCCATGTGGGCAGAGCTGGGTCATGGCTCTCCTGCCCACTAGCTTGTAAGGGTTATGGCAAGATATTTATCCTTCAGCGTCAGCGATCTGTTCTGTACAGTGGGGAGGACAAAGCCTATGTAATACAGTGGAGGAGAGAAAAGAATTCATTAGTAGGAATAGAGTCCTTGGTCCATGCTGGCAGATGCATATTAAGAACACTGATTTCTGTCCTTCCTCCTTTCCTCTGTGCTAAAAAAAATACCTAAGTTCAGAGATAGAATCTCACAAAATGGGATTGGAGACAATAAGGCTGAGCACTGAAAAGCAACAGCCAAACCTATGTGGACAATGGTTTGTCACCTCCTGCAGAGGTGTGTGCAGCTTTGTGACCTGCATGCACTTTCTGCTGAAGTCTCTCTGGGTAGGACTTGACGTCCAAGATCTTAATGGCATGTCCTGTTTTCTGTCAAAGCCCATCTTCCTGTGTTTCATGTGGACAAAGACAGCTTAGGAGCAGCCCTGCCTCAGAGAAATGTGCGTGTTCAGACACCTACATTTAAAAATTCAAAGTGTGCTTTAAACTACAACTAAGGAATTTGGGACATAACTGAACAAAAACCAAGATCCAGGCATGGTGCTGCATAACTGTAAGTGCAGGACTCAGGAGGACCCGAGTTTTACCTCAGGCGGGGCAACTTAGCAACTTATTGATATCCTATCCCAAATGTGCTTTAAAAAGGGTTCAGTCTCTAGTGATGCAAACAAACAAAATCCCTCCAAAATCCGGGAGGTGAGCCAACAGCCTCCTAGACATGCTTCTCCACTCAGGGCTAGGTTATAAAAAGATAAATAATTATACAAGTTTGTCTAAACACACATACCATGAGAATTATGATTCTTCTGAGTCACACTATTGCCTGCACAAGCTGCTACTTGAAGAACAGACTGGATTATTCTAGGCTATACTAAGACATAACTACCATATACTTTGTTCCTAAATAGGACAGAAATTAAGCTTATTTTAAATTAAGATACTGACCCCCAACTATTAGTCTTTAGTGGATCTTATATGAAGATAATGAGACATGCTCCAGTAATGCATAGATTGCCTAAAGAAAGTGTTTCTTTTCTTCTAGGGAGGAGCCTTAATTACTGGCAGCATCATCTGGCCTATAGTGTTAGAGATGATGGATATCTTTTCACTTACTATTCAAAGGCCTTATTTCTGGTGGTCTCACTAACTTAACCAATTGAAAACCTCATAAGATAAGTGCTGGCTTGGTTTAGTTCTGCTCAGGCTTTCACTGTCCAATGGCACAGGCATCATTCACATAGTAGACTATGGGAATGGTGTTTTATGGAGCTCAAGGCCATGCACATCAACTACAGTGTTAATGGTGTTGAGCAGGGAAACTTAGTTCTAAGCTACCCCATGTGGGGGCTTAGACTGGAGCTAACTCTCTATGCCTAAAGTTCTTTGTAGCCTTTTCTGTGTACAGGAAGCTGATGCCTTTGCTGCACACGCGCACGCATGCACACGCAGGCACACACACACACACACACACACACACACACACACACAGACTACCACCACCATCACCTCAACCACCACTCCTACCACCATCAGTACTACATCCATCACTAAGAAAACCCTCCCTGTTTCCAAGGTAAAGATGCAATTCCTCATCATTCTATAACTTGGTCATATTGATTGAAGAAGAAAAACAAAGACACAAGAACAACACTTCCTCAGAGGAGAGAGAGCCCAGCTCTTATATACCATTAGCATTCTGGTATCCCTGAAGACAAGGAAATCTGCTTGTCAGCCAGAGCTGACTGGGAAGGGGGGTGGGGGGGTGGGGGTGTCTCCTGGTTGTGCGCCCCCTGTTGGTCTTCTGAGAATTGCTAAGAATCCATTCAACTGGAAAGGCAAGATGAATGAGCGAGAGAAGACACTGTTACGCACACTGCTGTGTTATTCGATGATCCAAATTTTCATATTCCGCATAGCAGAGGCTGCAAACATGGCTAGCACTTCAATTGTGATGGGAACAGAATCAGGTAGATATAGGACTCTTCCCAAAGTTTTAGCTGTGTGCATTTACTGAATACACTGTGCGCTTCTGCTTTGCTTGTACACACTAGCCTACACTACAATATTCCTGATCATTATGTGTATTGCTTTTGAGTCCTTGTGGGGAAAAAAAGAAAGCCATCAGTGGGATGCGGAATCACAAAACATGAGTTTTACAAATTATAGGAAGAGTATTTAAAGGCTTTTCCCCCCAGACTCTGCTCCTTCCCTCTCCTCACAGAAAAAATAAATAAACTTAAATTTGTTACTTATTAATCTTTTAAACATTTTAAAACAACATCCTTTCCAATCTGTCAGTCATGGCATGAACCTTTGTGTACCCTAAATGTCCCTTTTAATAGATCTCATGGAAGTAGAATATTTTAAGAACCAGTGAAAGCAAGGATCTTGTTTTTTTCCCTTGCTAGTTCTACATAGATAACTGCAGCCTCAGCGTGATGGTGGGGGGCAGAGGGGAAATGAAACATGCGGGTCCACAACTGCTCATCTTTGTATCTGGGATGGCCTTAGTGTGAACACTCCATGTGCTCAGCGCTAGTGATAGAGCACCTGCTTGACGTATCTTCACTCTCAGAGGTCCCCATTGGAAGGAGGCTCCTTCGTTTGTGAATGCGAAGGTCCTGCCCTGATCTCCACGTTCTGAGTGCTCTGCCTTAGAGATCCATTGACAGTCATGGTGATCTCCAGTCTAATCCCGGGCACTTGAGAGACACCCCATCCTTGGCCTTTGGGCTGCTGAGCTCCCAGGCAGACTCGCAGCTTGTCTCCCATCTTGTGGCCCCTTTTAGTGGTTTCTAGTAGTGACTTTTGAGACTGTCTTGATCTGTCTTGTTGATCAGTTTCTTTGAGACTTAAGATTTATGTTTGCTGTTTAGGACTCTACTATACTCTTAATTTCTGCATTTTTAAACTTTGTGTTACTGTTCTCCATAGGAGAAAGAAAGACCCTCTGTTCTGCTAAACTTGTGCTTTATATATTTCTGAGAAGAGAGTAGATGAAGAAGCATTTTCCAACATTATTTAACTACAGATCCTCTTTTTTTGCTAAATACCTATTGATATCTTTTGATACAACATTTCTATAAATTATGATTAAGAAAATGCTTGTATTTATTTTACTTCTCCTTTGACCAACCACATAAAAAGGAGGTCGTAAACCCCTGGAGAATTTCTTGTTCTTCACTGAACATTTCCAGAGTTCCTTGCCCAAAATTACTTGATCATAATAGTTTCCTCCCATCAGTTAACAATCTTTATGTCACAGACAACTCTTTGTGACATGATTTCACCTGTATCAGATCCCCTTGATCCACCCTAGGATCCATTATTGGCCCCAAAATAAGAAAAGCAGTGGGATGGCGAAGAATTTGGAACACTTACTTGAATGAGTCAAGAGCATCACTGACTGCATTGGCAAAATTGATATCCGTTGGCACATTTTTATATTCTAGGCAATAAGTGGGTCTCACACCAAGAATCTCAACCTCGCAGCCTGAGAAGGAGAAAGATGGCAAGTGGTTACTCTCTTTAATATGTGATGAACTTATTTATGGAAGCAATCATAATTAGTCAAAATAAAATTTTTGTACATTTCCTTGAACTAAATTAGTTTATTGCTGATAGGTGGTGTATTTAATCGCAGTTTTGCTTAATGGGAAGAGAAGAAATTGTTAAATGTCATGTCTATGTAACACTGGTGTCCCATGACAGAGGCCAGTGAAAAACTGGATAGTAGAAATAAAACAATTAATTATGGACAAAATTACCTCAATTAAAACTTTTTTCTTTTTTTGGGGGGGGGGGGAACTGGGGATTGAACTCAAGCCTTTGCACTTGCCAGGGAAGCACTTATTCCACTGAGCCATCTCCCCAGCCCCAAAACTTTTTTCTATAGTTTCCTTTTCTTTTTCTTCCTTTCTTCCTTCCTTCCTTCCTTCCTTCTTTTTCTCTTTTTGAATTTTGTACAAAGTCTCACTGTGCAGCTCAGACTCATAGTGATCCCTCTGCTTTCAGTGTCCCCAGCGCTGGAATTACAGACCTGCAATTCCACAAGCAGACTCCATGGCCTGGCTCAGCATGCCAGCTCAGGACACCCGGGGGTGGGGCTGGAGCCTAGAGATTTTTCTAAATTAAATCTCTGCTATACCTTTGCCTGTTACAAAATTAATATTGGACACTATCTGATTAGTGAGACAGTTACAAAAGAAATATTTCATTATCTTCTGGTATTATAAGACTAACTCTGCTTATACATGTTCTGCTCAATTAGCAAGAAAAAAAAGTTAATTTTAAGCAAGGATTTTGAGCCATAACCCTGCCTCTCCAAAAACACAGTAAAAGAATCAAAGGCAGTCAGATGCGATGTGCTCGGCTTGGACAAGCAGAAGTAGTGACCTTGAGGAAGAGACAGAGCCATATATCACAACACAGAGCAGGATGGGTGAGTCAGTCTTAGTTTACATTAGTTGAGTAAATATTTATTTGGCACCTCCTCTGAGCCAGTCACTGTGTTCAGACATAGTGGAAACAAAATGAATCAGTCAGAGTCTCCTTCCTGGAACATCCCAGAGTGAAGTCTGGTGAAAGAGGCACAGAAAGGTGAGGGGTATCCTAGGCAAAAAGAGCAGCAGGAGCAAAAACTCTAAGAACCTTGAAATAATCATGCATGTGTGAAAAACTCCCAGAACCATGAAATGCCAGACAAGGCGTGTCAGGAGATC
The DNA here is from genome assembly GCA_004027165.1 of Ctenomys sociabilis. NCBI lineage: Eukaryota > Metazoa > Chordata > Mammalia > Rodentia > Ctenomyidae > Ctenomys > Ctenomys sociabilis. Next base: position 44,350 of record PVKA01003620.1, on the reverse strand, counting down.
AGATGTGTCTCTTTGTTGTAGCTCAAGGAAGATGACTTCCCAGTGGAAAGGAGTAAACGTGGAAGAAGTAGGGTGCATGGGAGGAAGGAGCCTCTTGTCAGGAAACACAGATCTCACTGCTGGTTGCCTCTGCCAGCTGGAACAGATGACAGGGCAGCTGTCCAGAAAGGGTCCCTTCTTCAGGCATAGTTTTGCAAGATAGAGTGCTCTGCGGGAAACTCCACCCTTGACTGTCTTCTCTAAGGTTTGGGGAGAACAAGATCCATCTAGGAAAACTGAAAGAACTAAAGGAAGGCAGCTCTCTTGTCAGTGGGGTAGGACAAGGACCATCTGACCCACCAATAAGTGTTGCTTTTAGTTTCTGGAAAAATATTTATTGTAAGAAATGCCAATCGAATCTTGACTGGTAATATTACCATAGATACCTGTGTTTTATCTATCAAAGGTTATTTGTAAGTTTTGATTATTCTTTCAAAACGTTCCTCTGTATCCACTTATTACTTAGTATCAAAAATAAGATTTTTTTACCTTTGCAAAAAAATTAAGAGTTTATACTCTGGTATCTCTAGTACATGGATATAGTTTTCATGTGATGGAATGTTAGCCATGACTTTCTAGATAAAGAACTAGCATGCCTTTTTGGTATTTGCACATTAATACAGTATAAAATCATAAATGTTTTCGTATAATCAACAGTATGTTTGTTAATATTAACAAACATATATTCTTTTAATACTTTTATTTGATTATAATGAATTTGGATTTGCCATTGGCATAGTAATACAGCTCACCTGAGAAATTTATTCTTGCCTTGGTTTAAAGTAGTGGGCAAGGTGTTTTTTATTGATTAATAACATGTAAAATTGTGCAGGAAAAGTAGAGGCAATATGTGGCAAAGTACAGACTTTATTACACTGTGATGGAATTTTTATTTTAAGTAATTATGCAAGTATACTTCAGAGATATAGCAGGCTTAGTTCCAGACCACCGCAATAAAGCAAGTAGCACAATAAAGCAAGCCACACAAACTTTCTGGCTTCCTTGTGCACAGAAAAGTACTGTTTACCCCATTCTGCAGTCTATCCAGTATGCAGTGCTGCACAATGTCTCCAAAAGTACAAACTTTAATTTAAAAATATTTTATTGCTAAAAACTACTACTGACATTCACTCGAGCTGCTGGAAAGATGACGGCAACAGACTCATCCAGGATGAGGCTGTCACAAACTTTCAGTTTCTAGGAAGAATGATAACTTTGAAGCACAATGAGGAAAAGCACAATAAAATAAGGTGTGGTTATAATTCATTTTAATTTATGTGAAGATCATAGCAGCAGCCTACCAAAGGCTGAGGGCAGAATAGGAGGGACTGGAGAAATTTTCGAAGTGCACAGGCTCTTCCCTAAGTGAAGGGTAACAGCTCATCAAATATAAGGCACAGGATATCTGAATGGAGAGAAAGATTCCAACTGTGGATAATATGGGAGAGAGAAAGAACTCCTTAGTGGCCTCAGAAATTAAAGACATAGATTCTCTCTGTAAGTCACTGAGGGTTCTCCATTGGGAAAATTCTGATGCCTGTTAGGGTGGTAATTCTTCTCTTTCTTCACTATAGAGCTGGTTTCAAAGTGAGCATAACTAAATGTTCAAAAAAGGCACAAACCTGTTGTAGCTACAAATTAAGTTGATTTAGATGCCATTCCAGAGGGCCAACATAGGAGAAGATGTGGAATGCTCTGGAGAAAATGTCTGATGCTGTACTAGTATTGTTCACATAATGTCTAGCATATAATAAAAATGATAAAACATCCTCAGAAATAGTGAAATGTGCCTTATAATTAAAAAGGAAAAACTAGTCAACAGACTCTGACTCACAAATGCTAGCCAGAAAAGGCAAACATAAAAGAAAAAAATTTGAAGTTATTGACTAAAGCAAAATTAATAACAATGTATAATTGGGTTTGCAATACAAGCAAAATTATAATCATGAGAAATAATGAGCATGTAAATGGACAAATGAAATGAAACATTTTAAACTCTAATTGATCGTGGTGATGCACACCTGTAATCTTCAGCTGAGGGAAGAGCATGGTGAGTTTGAGCCCAGCCTACATGATTTACAGATTTATTCCAAGGTAGAAAATGAACAAACTAATAGGACTGATGAACTAGCTCAGAGGACTAGGTGCCGGCTTAGGCAAGTGCAGGGACTGGGCCTGTTTCCTGGCACCACACACTGTACCGACCCCACCCCAGGGGGGTCCTGAGACAGCAATTGAGGCACATGCCTGTAATCCTAGCACTAGGGAGGCTGATAACAAGAGATCACTATGAGTCTAAGCTTTGTAGTGAGACCCTGCATCAAATACATAAAAATGGAGCTGGGGAGATGGCTCAGTGGAATAAGTACTTCCCTGGCAAGCACAAGGGCCTGAGTTCAATCCCCGGTTCTGCAAAAAATAAATAAATAAATAAACAAATGCATAAAAAACTTTTTAAATAACTAAATAAATAAATAAAAGGAAGATACATGGCAGATGATGCAGAGTAACTATTAAGGGAAAAGCCCCCAAAATCTGAAATCAGAGAAGGTAAAATACAAGTCTAAGAGTACAGTATTCAAACAATGGAAAAAAAGGATCAAGAAAGGGAAACAGAGTCCAAAGCAAAACAAATAATGAAGATGATAGGCTTGAGTCCAACTGTATCAATAATTATAGAAAAAAGTAAATTGACCAAATACTTTGTTTAAAAGGCAGAGGGATGGTCAAACTACTTCAAAAAACAAGGCTGACATTATGTCTACAAGAGAAATACATTGGTTTTCTAAAAGCAATGGAGAAAAAAGTTACACATGTAACACTGAGTCCAAGCAAGTAGATAAGGTTATATATTAAAGTCGATCCTGTAAAATATCAGTGATAGTAAAAATGAGTAACAGCTATAATTTGTTTGTGGGTCAGTTAAATGGTATGGCCATTTCATAAATTTGTTCACTGGCATGCTATTAAAGTCAAATATACATCTGCCCAATGAGACTTCAATTCTTCTCTTTAGTATTTACACAAGAGAAATGAAAATGTGTCCACAAAAAGACTTCTGTAGGAATATTCACAGTAATTTTAGTCATAATAGTTCTGAACTAGAAATGACCCAAATATCCATAAATAAGGGAATGGGAAAACAAATTCTGATATATTCATGACATGAAATACTATACCATAGTTAAAAAAATTCTGATGCATGCTACAAAATAGTGTATTTTAAAATATTATGTTAAACAAAAGAAGACAAACTCAGAAAACTTTGGTGCACTCCATTTGTATAGAATCTGAGAATAGACAAACCTAATCTGTGACAGTGCAAATCAGGCAGCATCTGCCTCTGAGGGTGAGAAGTAATTGACTTGAAGGAATAGTGCTGATGAAAGACACTTTTTTTGATTTGGGGGGCAGTTATATAGGTGTATGAAAATTCAAGACTGCATCAAACTATACTGTAATGACTCATCCATTATATTGTCTATAAATTGTATCTGAAAATTAAGAATTAATTTAACTGAATACCTATAATGAGCATGATATGGTATTAAGATATAAACAATATGAAACATGGTTTTATATAAAGATTGGTAATGATTTGCTATTAATTGGCTACTGTATACCTGGCATGATACTTGGTGCTTATATATTTTTCTCGATTTAATCCTTATAAATTGTGTAGTGTATCTGATACCACCTCCACTTTATGCTTAAGGAACTGACTCAAGAGTTACAAAGATTTTTCTAATAGTCAGGGCAGGCACCAGGGGGAACCAAGATTTGAATCTAGTTCTTCCTGACTCTAAAACTATAATTATTATTTTAAAATAGCAACAGTTTCTGTAACTTCTGATAGAATTTATGTTTTATCAACTATTAATATTCACTGAAGTTTACTGAGAATAAGGAACCTGAAAATGATGCAAGGAGGTTTTATGATTAAACAGTATTTAATAATGAATTGGTAAAAGAAAGTTTAGCCCAAGTTAAAAAAGTATTGCAGTAGTTATGGGGAAAATACTGTATTAAAACATGAAGTGCCTATTTAGTGTTTTAAATGTAGTAATATGAATCTTTAGTTCTAAACTATTTCAATATTTAGAGAGAAGCAGGGAAAAACAAAAAAAGGCATGGCTGTTGTACAATGTTTTTTTCCAGAAGGGAGCACACAGAAAAAGGATCTGAATACACAGAAGAAAAATTTTATACATATCTATCAAGTCATAACAGAGGAAGAGAAAGCATAAGAACTGATCAAATGTTGAAGTGCGTGAAAGCGAAGCAGGGAAGGTACTGATAAAGGGCTACCACTGAAAACATCAAAAAGGAGAACACTGAGTGAAGGAGTTTTATAATATATGTGAAAGGCTTTAAAAGCTTGAAATTCCAATGTAAGAGTGTAGTCTTGGTGGAAAAATAACAACAGTTATGATGTAAAGAATGGAGGTATAGAAGATGTGAATGATAGTATCAACAGGCTGGATACAGTAAAGGCTGAAATTTTTTCTTATCATAGAATGTACATTTTTTCAAACATAAGTGTTGGAAAAGTTAATCATATTTTGGTCCATAAATAAAATGTCAATAACTTCCAGAAAGCAGAAATTTTATCTGACCACAGGTAATAAAATTAGGAATTTAATCATAACAGTTAAAAATAAATGCAAGCACTTCTAAGTTAAAAGGAAAACCTTCCTGTAAATTGATGTAAAGAGGACACTAAAATTTCATCTACAGGCTAGTTATCAGGGATAGTGAAAATTCTGTATCTTAGAGCAACAGGGGATTAATTTTCCTTTAGGTTAGGAGCAAATCAGGAATGTTGCCCGCACCACTGTAATTTATTACTGTTGCATGATTTCTTCTCAAATAAGAAATGAATTCTGGAAATCAGAAGTTATGAGTGAGAGTTTCTCATACAATGAGGAAACCACCTAATAACACATTTCTCAGAACACCTCTGTCATTAATCAATTAATTATTGTGTTACCTTTTTCTATGCAGACAGCACCTATAAGAAAGTCTAATTTATAAATTATGCAAGAAGGATTAATTATGCAATAACATAAGAAAATGAACAGTTATGACAAAACTATAGATATTTTTGTGAATATAGTCTCACAAAATAATTCACTGTATTTTCACTTTCTCCTTTAAAGGAAAAACTTTAAAGTTTCTCTTAGCATACATTGCATTATAAAGCCACTCTTGTGTTTGGGGGCAGTTACTGAGTGATACGAGAGTTACTTAACCACAAGCAGTACACTATCACAACACTTGAGTTGATAACCAAACTGGCTTCCAAGTGCCCAGGTTGTGAGTGCGAAGCCAGTGTGGACACACTAGATGAAGTCATGGGCTGTGGCTTGAGTGGAGCAGTGCATCCTCATACATGCTGTTATCATGCTACTCAGAAGGATCTGGATTGAAAACTGACGAATTTTTATTTCTAGAACTTTTCCCTTTAATATTTTAGACTACAAATAGCTAAAATCATGAAAAATAAACAGCAGGTAAATGAGGACTGCTGTATGTGGTGGATCCCCGACGTGGATTCTTGGGAGTCCATGGACTAAGGTGGATAGGCAGTGCTCCTTCAATTTTTATTGTCCATTTGCTTTTCCTCCAAGACACTTCTAGGAATACATCCTGATCTGAAAGGAGATTTATAATACAAAAGAAACTGTTGAAAGCATTAAAAGGATGATATATACTTTAGTTTTGTGAAAGAAATAAAATGTGCTTAAAATTAACATGTCCACCTTACTACTCCCGTGACACACTCCTTCTACCTTCCTCAAAACAGCTGTGGTGCAGCTAGGTATCAGCACTTCTCACCCACGTTCTCACGGCTTTAGTCTAGAAGTGAATAACACTAAATGCTCCATGGTATATATCCTTCTGCTGTGATGTTTCTGCCACAGAGCCCATCAGCTATGGAGGTTGAAATTATGAGCCACAGCAAATCCTTATTCCTGTAAGTGGTGACCAATACATATGTCATGTGACATTTTTCTATTCCAAGGTAGATAGCTTTTTATTTTATTTAAAATGTTGTTAGTACATATTAGTAGTGACTACTACTACTGATGAATGGATATCATTTCAGTAGATTCATGCATTTGTGTAATATACTTTGATCATTCCCACCCTTCCACTACCTCCTTTGACTTTTCCCCCATTTGTTTCCTTCTGCCTTCCTTGTCCTTCTCTGATAGTTCTCCTTTTACTTTCATGGCAACGCTGTCTCTGTTCTTTTCTTAAAGATCCCATGTATGAGAAGAAAATGTGACATTCTGTTTTGCAGAATCTGCTTAGAAAACATGGACAATGACAGATTCGTACAGTGGCAGTTTTTGCTTTCATTGCTATGTTGGAAGCAAGTTGGAAAGTTATCACTTAAAGTAGTTTTTTCCTTAGCTCTGTAATAAACTAGGAATTTCCTAGAATTAATTTTCATATATAGTGCTATTTATCCAACTGTATCCTAGAAAATTCTTACTTTGTTTACTAAGAGTGTTATGGGTGGTTGTTAAGTCTTACCAAATCCTCAGTATGTTGAGATAATTGCATGATTTTTCTCTTTTGTTCTATGATTGTTATGAGTTACATTGTCTGATTTTAAATGTTAAGCCTGTTTTCTATTCCAGTAATCAAATGTAGTTGTCATGTACTACTCTATTTATATGTTGCAGGAATCAGTTTGCAATTATTGCCTACAATTGTCGAAGTTCATGAAAAGGTTTTCCTATAAGTTTACTTTCTTTTAACACCCTTTCCATATATTAGTTTCAAGATTATGCTGGCCTCACTATGGAATTGATTCATCTTTATAAATTCTCTGAAAGATAAGTATTATAATATGATTTTCTTAAATGTTTGAAAACCTTACTTGTGGAAGCATTTAATACTAGGAATTTGTTTTTCCTTTTATGTATTTGGTACAGGGTCTCACTACACAGCTCAGACTTAAAATGTTCTCTAGTTTTCAGCCTCCTAGCTCTGGGGTTATGTCCTGCACCATCACCCCTGGACTCAGTGCCTGGCTCAGGGTGCCCTGGGGCTCGGGCCAGCATGGCATATGGGACCAGTGATTGAACCCTGGTCCTTGTGCTTGCTAAAGCAGTCACTTAGTCCTCTGAGCTATCTTGCCTGCCCAATACTAGGGTATTCTTTTAGGAAACATTTTAAGATTTAATTTAAAATGAGTGTATAAGCATTTCTTTTTTATTTCTTTTTCCACTTTTGATATTTTCCCTAAGAAGTTTATTTCAAATACACTTTCAAAAACATTGTCATAGTTCTTTTTTTATGATCTATGTCTGGTGTTTTCATCTCTTGGAATTTATATCAATGTCCCCTTTTCCATTTATTATTGGCTGTTTTTGTCCTCTCTGTTCCTGTATATACTTTGTAAAGATTTCATCCATTTTATTACATTTTGAAGAGCAAATATGACATTGCTGGGCTGTGGAGATAGCTTGGTAGTCTAAGTGCCTGCCAGGCAAGCACAGGGACCCAAGTGTGAGCCCCAATGCCACATGCCATACCCGCCTGGGAAACCCAAGTAAGCTTTGTTTGCCCTGAAACTGGGCATGGTGGCACACGCCTGTAATCCCAGTGCTGGGGAGGCTGTGACAGGAGGATCACTAGGAGTCAGAACTGCAGAGCCTGCTCCCTGGACCCCGCATCAAATAAATAAATAATTATTTAAAAAGAAAGGTGGCATTGCTCCCTCTTGCTATTGTATGTTTGTCTAGTTTATTTATTTCTACTTATATCAATATTATTGTCTTTCTTGTTAAGGGCATTTAATTTGTTTTGATATGGAGGACAAGAGTACTTGTTCTCAGCCTCTTTGCTTTTTAATATACATGTATATGACTATGAATTCTTCACTGAGCGTGACTCAGTTTCCTGCACTTCTTTTCTTTTTGGCAGTGCCAGGGATCGAATTCAGGACCTTGCACTTGCCAGACAGGCGATTATGCCACTGAGCTATATCCTTGGCTCTCCTGAACTTTTTATCGAAAATATTTTCATGTCAGTCAGCTCAAGATGTTTTTTAAAAATTGCATAATTTTTCTTCAAACCATGGATTATTTAGAAGTTTCTAGTGATTTTCAAACTATATGAGGATTAAAAATGTTTTTTAGCTAAGCAATATGGCACAAGCCTGTAATCCTAGCATCTGGGAAGCTGAGGCAGGAGGGCTGCAGCAAGGTGGAGGCCAGTCTGGGCTACACTCTGAGTTCATTGCAAGCATGTATTACGTAGTGAGACTCTGTCTCAAAAAACCAAAAGCAATCTTGATGATTATTTTAATTATATTGTAATTGCTGAATTCATTCTAGAGGTGTGTGTGTGTGTGTGTGTGTGTGTGCGCGCACACACACACGCAAGTTTTCACTATACAGCTTGATCCTCCTATTTTAAGAATCCCTAGCACTGGGATTACAGGTGTGTACCACTACACCTGAACTCAGTCACCAGCTCATCATGCCCAGGGATGGAGCTGGCATGGCATACGGGACTGGGGATTGAACCTGGGTTCCTGCACTTGTCTAAATAGGCACAGGGTCTGCTGAGCTATCTTACCAGCCCTGAACACATTCTACATAATGTGAAACTTTAAAAGTTTGTTGGGACAGCCAAATAGCTCAGCAGATAAAAGCACCTGCTTAGGCAGAGTACAGTGGCTGGGTTCAATCCCACGCATGCCGTGCTGGACCCACCCCTAGGGGCATGCAAAGAGGGCAATGGAGACTGGGTGTGGTGGCTTGCACCTGTAATCCTAGCTCTTGGGAGACTGAAAGCAGCAGGATCACTACTAGTTTGATCTACATAGTGAGACCCTATAGACCCTGTGCCAAATACATAAAAAAAAAAAACAAAAAAAAAAAAAACAAAAAAACTTTTGACAGATATACTGTGGTTAATAGATGGCTCTTTTAAAATAAATATTCATGTGTACTAGAAAATAATGTGCATTTGACTATTGTTAAGTGCAGTTGTCTTGTGATATCAGTTAGGTAACCTGTAAAGTATGTTGCAAAAATTCTCTGTATCTACTTGTTTTCTAATCTTATCAGTTAAAAGACATATTTTAAGCCTTTGTTATCACTGTGGATTTGCCTATCTTCTCCACTTAGTTCTGTCAGTTCTTGCATTATTTACTTTGAGAGTGTATAATTAGGAGCAGTGTAACTACACTGGTATATCTTCCTCATAGACTGAACTTGATATCAACATGAAATGTCTTTAACTTAAAAATATTTTAGATTTAGTGTCAGTATTGTCTGATATTAGTATAGCAGCACTAGCTCTTGTTTGCTTAGTGTTTATGTGATATATATTTAAAAATGATATTACTTTTATCGTTCAATCTTTATCTTTAATAAGCATCCTACATCATTTTTTTTTCATTATCCAGTGCAACAATGGCGTTTTCAACATAAATTCTTTTCAAATTTAACGTGGACTCAGAAGAACTGAATAAGCCTACATTACTGCAGCATGAATTCTTTTGCAGTGAATTGAGCTGTTGGGGGCTGGGGAGATGGCTCCGTGGAATAAGCACTTCCCTGGCAAGCACAGGGCCTGAGTTCAATCCCCAGTTGGGCAGAAAAAAAAAGAAAATGAGCTGTGTAACCAGTACCTGGGTAAAGAAGCAGAACATTAGCACACACACAGCCCCTTCCCACACTTCTCTAGTTGTAACTCTCTCCAGTAGAAACGCTTTTCTAACACTGTGCATTAGTTTTATTCCTTTGAGCTTTACATGAATGTAATCACTCAGATTAACAGGAGTAATTCATCACATACCAGAAAAAAATAAGTAAATGTAAAAAAATTCCATTTACTATATAAACTGATGTCTCGGTAGTTAAATAAGCCATATATTGTCTTGTATCCATCACATTTTTTATAATTTTTCTCCTTTCCTGATTTCTATTGAATTAAGTTATACTATTATTATTGGTGTTCATTATATTTACCTTCTCCTATTAGTTTGTTATTTATTCATTGGGTTAGTTTCTTCATTGTAAAGATTCCTAGAGTTGATCAAAATTTAAATATTGTTCAATAAATTTATCTGTATAACTTCTCAGATGATATACAGACTTTTAAATAATTTTGAGGGAGTAGCAGAGAAGGCAAGTATTCTATCCTGAGTTATATCCTCACCTCTTCTTGTTTCATTTTTAAACAGAACCTAAGCTTCCCAGGAAGGTAGGCTTCAAACTCCCTATTCTCCTGCCTCAGCCTCCTGAGTAGCTGGGTTTATAAGTATGCACTACAATGCCTGGCTCAGTACATTAACTTTTGAATGAATTATACACTTCACACATCTTCTGAATTTTCATTCTTTATAGCTATTAATTTATAACTTTTCATAGGGTTATAATTATTAAAACATTATGTTTAGCTATCACATTTTGTCTTGCTCTTTGCTCTTCTTCCATCTCCTAAGTTTCATCTGTGATCATTTTCCTTACACCTGAAGAATTTAATATTTCCTTTAGACCTGGTGGAAATTTATTATCTTAGTATCTTGTTATAGAAAATGTCTTATACCTTCACTCTGAAGGATTATTTTTTTGCAGAATCAGGGATTGAACTCAGGCCCTTGTGCTTGCCAGGCAAGTGCTTATTCTACTGAGCCATCCCCCCAGCCCCTTGAAGGATATTTTTAATAGTTTAAAAGTTTAGGTTATCTTCTGTTATCACATCAAAGGTATTCCATTATCTTCTAGAGTCTATTATCTCTTCTGGAAAGTCAGCTGTTAGATGTATTATTGTTCCTCTCAACAATTTTCTCTAGCTACATATAAGCTTCTCACTGTCTTTGGATTTCAGTTCTGAAATTTGTACTATTCATTACTGGAGTATATAATGCTTTTTGGATACAGGGTTTGATATCAGTTTGCTTTGGAAAATTGTTATTCATTATCTCTAAGATACTATTTCTAACCTCTCCTTCCATGTCCTTTCCCACTATGTCCCATGTGGTTCTTATAATCTTGTCTGCCCTTTTCAACCTTTCTACTCTCTACAGCTAAGCTGCACCATTCTATCCTCAGTCCTATGACCTTTTCTTCAAAAAGATTCTAATTTACAGAGGCCAGTGAGATGGCTCAGTAGAATAAGCACTTGCCTGGCAAGTGCAAGGGCCTGAGTTCTGCAAAAAAAAGATTCTAGTTTACTAACATTAGACCTATTTTTTCTATTTTTATAGCTTGCTTCCTTATTTGCTTGCTTGCTTGATTTATTTATTGATTGATTGAGACGGGTTTTGTTATGCAGGTCAGGCTGGGCTTGAACCCTCAAAGTAGCTCAGGCTGCTCTGGAATTAATGGAAATCTTCCTGACTCAGCCTCCCAAATTCTGGGACTACACCATGCCTGGCTTTGTGGCTCTTTTAAAGCCACATATCTGCTATCTAAATCATCCATAGCTTTGAGTCTATTTTCTGCTGTATTTCTCTTTACTTTCTTGGCCAGACCTTGTTTTCTGATATTTTGGGTTTTTTAATTGAATGAGATATATGTTGAACATAGAAAATTATAAATTATTTGGTATTCCATATGTTGTTATCTTCTAGAAAGCATATGCTTTCACTTATAATGAGCACTCAGGCTATGGACACCCTACCTCCACCCAGAATAGATTTAGTTAAGGAGTAGAATGATTCAAAACTCAGCTTGGTCTTTAAGAAGCATTCAGTTTTGTTATTTCTAACTCTTTCTTTTCCTAATATGTTGTTCTTTATTGTCCCATTGGAAAGTATAGGTTCTTTACTGGCTTTTTTCTTGATGGGCCAGGAAATCCACTTCTTGTCCTTTCCTGATCCTGTTTCTGCCAGAAATGCAGAAACACTCAGCTGCTGCTTTTGAGATCAGCATTCAACTGGAGGTAGAGGGAGGGTACGCTATGCCTTCCAAACGCTCCTGTGTCTCCAGGTCGTGGTGCGCCTCTGAACTCTCACAGGTGTGTGCATACACACCGCCCACCTGCCTTCCTAGTTCTCAGACAGCAAAATTGGTTCAGAACAGCTTAGCCTGTTACTACACCGTACAGCTCACAATGCTAATGATTTTTAAATATGAGAAATTTACAGCTTCCTACAAGTGAACATGCCCCCCTCCCATTCTTTCTTCTAAGTGAAGTTCTTGCTATCCTGTCCAGGCTGATCCCCTTGCATCAGCCTGCTGCACAACTGGGTCTGCAGGCATGGGCCATCATACCCGGATAAGGAGTACATTTCTTGAGGAAAGGAACAGAGCAGCTTTTCAAAATTAATCTGTGTATCCATGGATGAATGAGACTAATCTCCAGAATGAGTTAAATTCAAAATCTATTCATTAAATATAAGTGTTAAGTTATTCATATAAATAAGTACATGGAAATTAAAGTCATTTGTGCTAGTGACATTTAATTCTTTAAACTCCTTCTCTGAATGACAAAATTCACACAGTGAATGCCAAAGTCATAACTTTTTAAAATATTTCAGTTGAAAAATCCATTAAGATTTTCTTAAATAACTTCCAAACATTTACACCAATATTTTGAGCTGTCCATCTGTTTGGTGTTGGAGGTTTTTTTGAACAATGCCATAAGGACAGCAGCAACAAACCTTCCTGAGATTTTTCATGGGTGAAAGCTAACATGTTTTAAATAAAATAAGAAAGGATATGTACACTTTCAGTCAGAACATTTTAGACATTAATATGAGAGTTGGAGATCATTACACTATTCCTTTAAAACTTTCTTATCTTTTGATATCCTTGAGAACACAGCTTGAAGACCTCTAAGCTAGATGGGGGCAGTAGAAGCTCACAAGGCAGAGGCCTGCAGTGGTGCTGCTCAAGGCCCGCAGTGGTGAGCCAGGGTGGAGAACTGAGATGACTGGTAGTGGTGCAGTGTGTTCTCTTTGGCTTCATAGCAGGACACAGAGAGAAAAGCTTCACAGCAGAGCCAGTGAAGTGTCATAATTTACTATACAGCCCAATAATCAGAACGCCAGGCAATATGAAGAAAGGGTCTACCCACAATTCCATTGGAGATGCTCCGAATGCAAGTGTTGCAGATACCATTACCTTGGATACAAGCTATAGACCTTCTCATGGCCCTGAGAAAGGGCAGATGAGTATCCAGCTAGCCAAAGGCTGGGGTGAGTACATTCTGCTCTGTCCAGGTGGTGTCTCCTGGGTGAAATCTCAAAAAGAAATGTATTTCACCTTTTTGCTAATGTAAAATCCAGAACGAACAAATGAGTGGCTAAGGAAAGCCAGAAAGAAATGAACGACAGTGGCAGTGTATTGTAGTATGAAGTAAATTGGATTAGTACCTTCGGAGAGAGCATAGTTAATTATTCCCAAGTGGATTTGTGTAGGTGCTTTCCCTTGTTTTCTTCAGCCTGTATCTGTAATCAGGAGTTGGTTGGCCTTTCCCCTGGATCCATTATGGGCTGGCTGCCAACATGGGAGGGTATTGCTTAACCTGTATGCTGCTGCCTCTGGGCCATTTCCATGGCTTCTGAGAGCACAGAATTTGGTCCACTGAGATCATTAGTGGTGGATAGAAGTAAGACTTGGGGAGAGCATGGTTTTTGAATCTGCCTCAGGGAGCCATGAGGAAGTGAGTAACAAAGGCACTGGCCTGGGAGGAAGATTCTGGTTTTGTACTAACTTTGAGAGCTTGCTTTCCCTTCACTCTGTCTTGTTTTCTCATCATTCCCAACTTGGAAGGGAATGATGGGTTAATTGGGTTTCATTGCTCAAGACCAGCTCTTGCTTTTGTCTCTAGCAAGCCTTCCTGCTGGACATTCCCACCGCATGCTGTTTCCTGCAACCTAATGAATGTATCCTGCGTAGAAAATACAGAGTGAGAGGGAACTTGAAAGGACAGCCAAGGGCCACCCCTCTACCTATGCACCATTGTACAAAATAAAATTTGAAAGGAATTTCAAAACACTGAACTTCTATCCATCAGACCATTATTTTAATATACTTATTTTTTTATAACTCACTGCCATCAACCAAAAAACTTGTCAAAACAAACATGCAAATCTATGATGTCTATGACATAAAGCATGCCCCTGCAGATTGTCTAATTAATAGCTTTCACAGCTGTAGCCAGCAGCCGTACATCAAACCCGGCTGTTTCACAGCTGAGAAGGCAAGGACATCAGATCGGAGACCTGAGTGACCCAAGGTCTTCCTGCCGGCTCACTCTAGTACTTTTCCACCACACCTACTATTTTCCTGGCTACTCTCTTCAAAGACCACCAAGTTAAACCCATAAAAAATCACATTTCTGAGTACTCCCTAGAACACAGGTCTCCCTTCCAAGTGTAGCTCCTGCTTGCCAACTTTGACACATCTTGTAACAATAATTCTAGTGAGCTGCATTTTACGTGATGTGAGACAGGTGTGCAACTGTTGAATACATGTCTCAAGAGAGCTTATTAAAACAGCTAAGCCAATTAACTCTCATGGAAACATGTAACCTTTTCCAGGAAAATACATCTGAGGCACAGGAGCTTGTGGGAACATGCCTTTGGGGGGGAGGTAGGCATGGCCTTTGATCACAGAGTCACTTTCTCCAGGGTGAGCCTGGCCTGTGGCCCAAGGAGACCTATGGTGGTGGCCCTTTTCTGGTGAAGGGAGGGGAGAAATAGGTCAGTTGGGACACTAGGTGCCCATGAAGCTTGGTCTTGTGTACAGGGATGAAAACAAGCTGGAGGAGACAAACTACATGAGAAGTAGTTCATCTATTAAAGTTGGTTCTGAAACCTCAACAGAAAGTAACATATTCAACATAAAAATAATGACTAGGAAACCAAGATCAGAAGGAAATGATGCCTTTACCCATGCCGAGTCTGTGTAATGAGGCCAAAGATAAGGTTTTAATCTCAGCTTTTTCTAGTTAGCATTATATCAGAAAGAACCTCTGGCTCATGCTCAGGAACTAAGCTCCTCTGTAATGGGACCATGTGAAGAAAAGATGACCACTATGAAATCACAGCTTCGGGGTCCCCTTGTCCATAGCTGGCAGCAACATCTTCATGTCTGAAGCACATGCTCCAAGACTTCAATGGCCATGCTCTGCCCAAAAAGAACATCTTGATTTTCTTCACTACATGGTGTTCCTAACCATAGTCTTCTTTTCAGAGGTGACTTCCTGCTATTTGGAGCACAGTAGACTTTCCCTGCCCAAGATGCAATCTGCCTACAAGCCCTTTCTGTAGAGATCACTTAGATTTGTGGAAATCCAGCCTTTACTAAGGGATTCCTTGTCATCCTCTACATTAGAATGTAAGATCACCACATCCTTATACATTATCTTGTTTCCAATATCTAGGGTCTCTTGGTCTCCCAGCTTCTCAAGTGGCTTTGAACTATTCCTAGAATCACAGGGACAAGGAGTGAGTGCTGTGCTTGTGGCCCTGTGTTATGGTTTGTGTCTAGTTGTCCTCTCAAAGCCTCATGCAGTCATGGGGCAGGGACTTCTAGAGTTTGAGATTAATTCATGATCAAGGCTGGGATTATGGGTGTGGGTGCTACATCCAGCTTGAGACAGATAGCTTGAATGTGACATAAGACACAGAGAGACAGACTTGATCTCTGTTGCCATTGTTGCTGCTATTCCTCCCTTTTGCTCTTGTAATTTTGCTGCCTTCCACAGCCATGAATGGTTTCTCTTTGCCTTGGAGCCAGTCAAGGATGGACTGAAACTTCCAGTAAATGTGAGCTAAATACCTTTCCTTCCTTCATTTTGGGTATCATTGTCCTGAAAGCCACCACTCTGCAGTCCCTGGGTAAGCAGCCAGGAAGCCAGCTCTTATCACCAGCTAATCTCATGGCCAAGTAACTGAGGAAAAGAAGCTCCACCTCTGCACTCTTCATGGTGCACTTGGCCCATTGGTCCTGGTAGCTAGGCATTAAGCAGTAAGGCTTATTCTCTTCTTCATGCACTGGCTCCTTCTGTCCATGTCTTCCCTGGAAAGCCTACTGCTTGTCTCTTACTAGCCCTCCTGGTACATCCTAGAATTGTCTTGCAATTTAAAACAGAACTTGCTTTTCACTCTTCAGTGTTGCTGCCTATGCATTCATGTTCCTAGTGTGACCTTGCACCTCCAGTTTTGGCTCAGGGTGACCTCACATGACACATTCAACTGGATGCAAGCTAAGCCTCCTTTTTAGAATGTGGAGCCAGAGGATAGATTATTACTCCTAAAAATACTCTAGTGAGATCCTGTACATGTCTATTACCTTATTTAACATGCTCAACAAGGGGTGCACATCATCATTCCTGTTTGACAGGTGATGAAACAGGGGTACAAAATGTTTAAATGACTCTCTCTGGGGACCACAGCTAGAAGGGCTGAGCAGATGTAGAACCCATATTCCAACTTTTTCTTTAAATTTCCTTGCCCATAGTTCCTCAAGAGCTCCAGCAAAGTGCTAGAAGTGTCATAGTTAGGAAAACAGGAAGAGCAGGCAGGGAAGAGGATATCTCTCTGCACTTTTTATTTTATTTTATTTTATTGAACTACAAATGTCAATCAGACAGTTTCAAGACACCTTAACAATACAAATTCGATAAATTAATACATTGCAAACTGTTTTCATAATGTTTTGGTATTGTACAAGGTGCATACATGATATTATATTTACAGATATTATTTTAGCAGATATCTCTTATCAGTAAATTAACAGTGTAGCTGCTCACTTATCTTATTTTTTATACCTGAATTATATAAAAAATTCAATAATTATTTTCCTAGTGGATGACCGTAGTACTAGAAGCCGACATAATATCCTGTCCAACCACCATTAGTGCAGATCTTGCCTCTCATAGGATTATGTAGAAGCACAGCGTTATCTATCCCAACTGTACTGTCTATACACACACATCATGATTTTTTCTTTCTACATCCCTTCCTTTGTCTACACCTGTCAAAGGTGGGCACTCCATTGACATTCAACTAACTTAGGTGCTTGAACTCAACACCACAATCCAACACAGTCCAGCATTCTACAACAATAGTGAGTTATTCAAAGAAATTGTCGACCATAACCATTTACAGCTCAGCTTAATATTATGGCCCCACGATGTATACTTCATTTTTATACTTCTGCTTAAACCAGAATTAAAGTGCTACCACTCTGTCCTATCACAGTGAAATCCCTGGAAAAAGCTCCATTCAATGCAGATGGCTACAGATTGGCTAAGAAAGACTTAGCAGGGGCTGGGTGATCCCCTGCCTTCATACTGTTCTTGCACAAGGAGGTATTTGACACCAACAAAAGAATAAGACATCGACCTAGCAGGAAGCTGGACCTTGCAGAATGGGTTTAGGACAGCCCTCTGCTACCAGAAACTAAAGATTCTGGATCCTTTCTTTTTTGACAGAAAGGTATCATCATTGCTGAAATTGTACCTTTATTCCTCCAACACCCCTGGGTATGCTCTGGAGTTGGGCTCACAAATCTGAAAGCTGTTGAATGTCCCATCATTACAAAGCTGGTTCCAGACTTGGCCAGAACTAAGGTGACAACACAAGGAAGCTTATATGAGCTTTGGAGTCAAGAAAACACAGATAACCACGCAGCTCATTTGCTTCCTACTTGCATGTTCTCTAAGCTTCCATTTCTTCAGCCTAGAAGACCTGGAGAAGGAGGATGCAGAGAGCAGCCTTTTCCATGGAATCTTCCACAAGGTCCTCGTAGGAAAAGGGGTCTTACCAGAGCACTCTGGTAGCTGGAAGGTCAGGTTCCAGTGCCCATTCTCAGAACAAAGTGAGTGGAGGGGGCAGGGCTATGTCACTGAGCTCGGAGCATCCCACATCAGCATCTGCTCTGAGTCAGATGGCCCTCTTGTGGAAGTGAACCTGGAGTCCATACAAGCTCATGAGTTGGAAAAGCAGCTGAAGTGCCAAAATAAGCCCAAGAAGAGATCGCCAGGATCCCTTGCTGGTGCTTGACTTTGCCATACAAACATTTCTTCCTCACTATGTCCTACCACAGGCCACAACAGCCAAGTTAGCTGCTTCTCTAGATTAGCGAGGTATCGAGGACTGTTGGAATGGGATACCGTATAGTTGTCGGCATTGAGTTAAAGGGTCTAGTGGAAATCTCTTGGTCACGTGAGGGGGTGAGAATGGGAAGGAATGGTGTAAACCATGGGGCAGAAGAGAGCTCATAAGCTACGGAGCTGGGTGCTGCAAGGAGGAGGGTGAGCCCTAGATCCTCACACGCTGTCTCAGTGGGCACAGCAATGGGAGACTGACAAGAGTGCTCCCTTGTTCAAATTCTCCGTCACCCAAGACATGGTTCCAGAGATGCTCACACGGCACTTTCCCTCCTGCTTCTTTCTGCAACTTTGCTTCTTCCACCTTCCCATTATCTTGCCTTATTATTCTCCCCTCCCTGCTCTCCTCCTTCTGTTTCTGTCCTTTCTCATTTTTCTTTTATTTCTTCATTTAACATTAAATCAAATAACACCTTGTTTTCCATTTTTGAGGAGGCACCCTATTGATTTTAGGATGGGAACCACAGCCAAAGCTAAAAGGATGAGCTAAAACCCCAAGGTTGGTCTTCACTGTGCATGGGATGTAATTGCTTTACACAGTTGGCCACAGTTTGGGCTGTAAGTTTCCTGGTGGCAGGGAAGTGGCATGCACAGTAAATGTCCCATATATCAGGAGTGTGGGCCAGAAGAAGGGTCAATATGAATATAACAGGGAAAGCATAGCTAGTTGGTTTCCAAGTTTCTTTATTGCCCATCATTTTCTTTTCTTTTTTTGGCAGAACTGGGGATTGAACTCCAGCCCTTGTGCTTGCCAGGAAAGTGCTTATTCTACTGAGCCCTCTCCCTGGACCCCTCCAAGTTTCTTTTTCAGACAAAACCTTTGACCCCTGCCTCTCTGACATGTAGTCCCCCAAGACATGGGCTGGGAAGCTGAGGGCAGGTATTTCAGCTGGAAAGCCTCCTGGAGCTGTTCTCTAACACACACTAGGATATTCCTTATTATTGACTGATGAGCCAAGTGATTAATCCACAAATATGTAAGCAATATGAATTGAGTTAAAAATAAATCTGGAACAAAGCAGTTTAGAGGGAAAACTTTTATTTTGCATCAATTAAATTGAACCAGCTAATTTAGTTAGGCATCTTCCTGCTCTAGCACTCCCTGAGGAACCAAAATACATGCTTAAATCCCTTCCATAGGAGAGTGTATTATTTGCTAATAACCTACACAATCCTCTTGTATACCTTAAATTATCTTTGGATTATTTATAATAGTTAATACTAAGCAAATACATATTTTCTCAGGGGTTAACTAATAATGTTTATAATGTTTAAACATTAGTTGAAACAAGCTAGATTGCCTTTCTTGCTATATAATCAATGTGTCTTAGCTACAAAAAGTAAGAAAAATATGAACAAGCAAAATACACATGAACTTCTACAATTCCTCCCAATGGCCAACTCAGAGTCAATGTTTCTCTTCTTCTAAGTTGCTCCCTTTTTAGCTTCTCCAATATCATTAGGGTCGTCCACCATCCATATAGTTCAATAAACTAGAAACCCAATGTCATGTCCATCACTGCCAATTCCTTAAGCCCAAACTCCATCCATCTCCTAGTCCTGCCAGTTTTAATCCCTAAGAATATGTCCAATGGAGTCATTTTTCATCACCTGTGTTTCCATAAACTCTTCTCTTTCCTGCCTCCTCAGTCATCCTTTATTCATCCTTGTGATGCCTCCATTCCATTCCCCCCTTTGCATCTAGAGTAGGCTTTCTTTTAGGTGTGTTATGATACTGTCATTTCCTCCTTAAAACCTTCTGATGTCTTCTCATTCCTCTCACAGAAAATATTTTTCAGCTCGGCTCAGGGTGCCTATCTCGTCTTCAGCTTCTCTGCCTCACTCACATCATGCCCATGATGCCCTCTTTAAGTTTCTTGAACTGTCCATGTTTCTCCTGATATTTTTTTATCAGACCCTAACAGAGTTCCTTGACTCTGATATTCCTTTTGGGCAGCACCCCCATCCTTTCAGCTTCCTATCATCTTCATTGTTAACTCAGAAAATACTCCAGAGAAATCTTTGACAGCCCTCTCAAATGAAGCCATTTTCCTCAATAGATGATGTCCTAATCATTTTTTCAGTATTATACCTTCCCTGACTGTGTTTTTTACATTCATTTGGGTAAACATTAGATTGTCTTTACTGGAGTTCTCAGGGAAAAGTCACATGATGAGAAAAATCTGTATCTTTTCCAGCAGA
The DNA here is from genome assembly GCA_004027165.1 of Ctenomys sociabilis. Lineage (NCBI taxonomy): Eukaryota > Metazoa > Chordata > Mammalia > Rodentia > Ctenomyidae > Ctenomys > Ctenomys sociabilis. The sequence goes on along the minus strand of PVKA01003620.1, from coordinate 24,010 downwards.
GCTCATTCCACAGCCTTGAGTCCTTCTCTTTAAAGATGTTTTGTGAAGAAATGGATTTGCCATGATTTGTGAAGATGGAAATTCATCCCTGGATTTCTCTTTAAGACTTTGTAATCAACATAATGGACACTGCTGGAAAAAAAAGAATGAGGTGCTTTTTTTGCCTATGAGGCCATCTTGCAAAAGAAGAGTGGGTGTGGTTGAATGGTTATCTAAAGTTTCAAAACAGGAGGGATGGCTCCTGCAGCCAGAAGTCTAGGGAGGTCACACCTCTCAATTTGTCTGCAGCAGAAATGGTTGCTGCCTGGTAATGCTGTGGGATGATTGTGAAGATCAGTGTTTTTGAGACAATCTCACATTGAAATGTGAATTTCTAATCTTTTCCTGCTGACACAGGATAACATTAGCTATTCAGAGGTTGCCAAAGTTACTGACAAAGGAAATGATGTGATGTGCTAGCAAGATAGAGTCTCACAGAATTTTGACCCATGGCTACCTGTGCCAGAAAACATTAATTAAGGGAACTTAAGTTGCATTTGATACGTTGATGAGTTGTTAGCACCTTTACTTCGTATCAAATACAATCAATCATGTTTTATAAGTATACGTGTGTTACTATATCAAAAATTAACTTGGTAAACCTAATCTTGTGTGCTCTTGTATTATAAGCACAAACTGTAAGTGCAGTGTATGGGTGTATTTTTCTGGAAAGGAAACCTGTAGGGTTTTTGCTGTTTGAGGTGTTAAAGATTGAACTGAGCATCTCGTACATATTATGCAAGCATCACTGAGTTACACCCCAACCCCAAATCTGTACTTTTGTTCCATTCCCTAAGCAGTTTCTTCATTTATAAATGTTGAAATAGCACATTAATATGAAAGCCTCTTTTATTTCTAAAATTACATAAATCCTAAAGTCTAATGCCAAATTGATGACTTTTACTGAAAAATTTAGTGATTGTTCAGATACTTTTTATGATCATTGTTAAATATCTGCTTGAAAAATTTCCACATTTTACCCAGATATTTGATGTCCTATGTACAAAGGCAATGACTTAGGTGTGATGTTGACTCACACATTTGTGTGATGGATGACAGGCTCCTAATTTTCCCTGTGTCTGCATCTAACGTCATCCTAAAGGAAGGGTGTCAAAGCACCCCCTCCTAGATGGAAAGAGGAATTTGTAGATAGCTCATAATTTTTAACCAGTAATCTGTGTGTTCCTATCACCTAGAAAAAAATCTCTTCATTGATAACAACCACAATGTAGGGGCAACTAAACTGGACACCTAACCTGTTGATGCCCCACTAGTCCAGTTCTGAAAGGAGAGGGAGGGAAAGTGGGGGATGATGTGTGTTTCTGCACAAAGAAGATTTCTTGTTGGTCTAAACTCTTGCACTGGACACCAAGGGGTCAGACCCACACCCAGCACCATTCCAGGGGCATAGGAGTAGTTTGTACTTAAGACTTCCTGTTTGGTTGTAGGGAGTTACATTTGCAAAATGAATGATGAAAGATATAGAATTGACATGCCAAACAGTTTTAACCATAGGTTATTAAAATGTGACTAATTTTTATTCCTTTTTGGGCATTTTATAAAAGGAGTAAGAATAAACTTAGGAAATCACTGCCACCATGTAAGGTAGCACTACTGGTTCAAGATGTTTAAATGGTTGCTATACAGTATCTTAACATCCACAACAATTCCCTTCCTTCTTCCTCAAGAAATCTTTTGCCACTTTGTTGGTTTTCTAATATGAAGCAAATATTGGAACTGCCTTCTTGTTTTCTTCAATAAAATTCTTTTGACATAAAACTGGAGAGCTGGTTTAGAGGAATAACTTTAGTGAACAATGTATGCTTTATTTCTTACCCTTTACAGGAGAACACTAGATTCTATTCCTGGCTAAATTGGAGCCAGGGATCACTTCTTCAGGCCTGTCTGTCCCTGCACTGCTCAGTGATACCATATGATAGAAATCTAAGGGGGTTGTTGACAATATTAAGTGTCACAAGGTTTGAGGTGGGTAAGTTGGACTCTTCACCACTGATCAATTTTTCAGTCTAACGGTTTATCTACCTGACAAGAAGATTTGAACTACTGTCATTTTCTAAATTGTTCTTCTAAATATTGACTTAGTGGTGAGACTCAAAGTGTCATAACACAGCTCACTGGAGCAATGAAAATTTTCCAGGCCTCACTGAGAGGTCTGTACAATGTCTCACAGGCAGTAGGAAAGGATGGGTAGTACTGAAGAAGAAAAGTAAAATTAAGTAACGTTTGGAAGAAATGCCACTGTACCTCATGTAATGTTACGGAAGCAAATGAGCACTCATGGGGCTATTGGCTGAGGCCAGAGGTGACAAAGGTGAAGAAGAAAGGACAGCAGTTAAACCAGAAATCTCTTGATCATTAACCAGCAAGATTAGGAGGAATAGGAGTTAGCAGGACACTGTTGGCTGGGACGGAAGAAGTAACAACTGACTCTCAAAAGCTGTTACTTGGGAATCCAGATTTGAAGGCTTACACCATGTCTAAGAAACATCTCATCCAATTTGCATCAAGTTTTCTACACACCCAGATCTTTACCTAATCTTCATTTAGGTCACTGTGCAAATTCTAAGAAGCTAACATTTTTGCTTCTCTCCTCCTGATTGTTAACACTGTAGCTGGTCTTAAGGCATGTTTTGTCACATCACATTAGCTGTTGAACTGTGAATCAAAGAAAGTGATTGGCCTCTTCCTGCCCTTCAGGAGGTGTGTTGGAGGAGCAATGAGATATTTTACATGCAGATTAGCTTTTGAAATTCACTAGATTCTCAGTGATTCATAAACTCACGTTCTCCAAAACGAGATAAAGCTTAATGCTCTGTAATACTGCAGAGAGAAGCTTAGAATATGGCAATGTTCTCTCTCTGGATTCTCTCCATTTTGTTTCTTTATTTTTGGCAGAACTGGGGATTGAACTCAGGCCCTTGCACTCACCAGGGAAGCATTTATTTCACTGAGCCATCTCCGTGGCCCCTGATTCTCCTCATTTTGCTGCAGCACTGGCATCCATAGCTGTGAAAATCACATGGACAACTGATCATAGATGGATGAGGCATGTGAAGATTTGGGGGTGCTTTTAGGGAAGATGCTATTCAAGTAAGAAGAATTTAAGTTAAGATATAACAAGTAACATTAACCAGGTATGATGCAAGGTAACTCCTCTGGTACTGTGGTGGTATTTATCTTGGTGGTCCCCTAAAACGGGCTTGGTTGCTAACGTAATATGCCCAATCTATTTCCTTTCCTATGCCTATACAGGTAGCCCCTTGTATTTGCTGATAATAATGCTTCTGAGAATGAACTTGAAATGCAGCAAAATCTTTGGAGTTTAGAGCTCATGTCAATAGGCTCAGGCATGAGTTTGGTTCTTACAGTTAAGGATCATCAGTCTGGCCCAGGCTCTGATTTGTATTCTTCATCTGGCATCCAATTCTGAGAAACTGAGTCTCAATTTTGAGATAGGACAGTCTTCCTAAACCTTTCTCCTGCACAAAAGCTTCTTCTGTCTATCTAGGTGACTGCTATGGACAGAACCTCAAGTGTCTTCAGAATTCCTAGCATCCCCCCTCAAACTACCTGTGCTAGAAAAGCGAGTCTTGTTGCTGGGTTTTGACACTGCATGCTGATCTGGACTTTCTGAGCTCCCCTAGAGGTGGCTGTCACTGTCCTGTGTCAGCTCCTGTGACTCCCATCACAGCCTGGATGTGGGTGCTTTCTGTGTCTCCATCGGTCTGAATTCCATGCTCCCCTGCGAGCAAGCACACCCCTGCAAGTCCTGAGCAGCTCCCCATGTGGCCACCTCCAGACATCCTCCTCCAGACTCCTCCATGGGGGCCAGCTCTTGCCCTCCATGGGGGCCATATGTGTTTCAACCTTGCCTACTCATCCTGTTCTCCATTCTCTCCCATGAGGGCCTCCCTTCCCCATAGCCACATGAACCACATGTTCACAGTTCCCTCCGCTGCTGTCCCACTCCACACAAAGCCACTGAAATCCCCATGCCCTACTAGACTGCTGGGTTTGTTTGTTTCTATTTTTCATTTCTAGGCTTTTCCATGCTTCTTCATCCATAATGTCAATTACCAGTTTTACAACATTAAAAATTAGGAGAAAAGTGCTTTCAGCCATGTACATGGAAAAGTCAAATTGCTTATCACTTACTGAACGAGCAAATTTCACTAGTGGTAAATTGGTTATTTTATTAGCATTGAATCCTCTCATCCATGATTAAATATATTAACTACCAGGATGGAAGTATTCTAAGAATTTCTCACAGTAACTAAGGAAGTTTGCATGACTGTTTCTGGCATTGCAGGAAGTACAATAGCTAGCTTCCTAATGATCTAGGAAGTATAAGGGGAGTCTTGAAACAAAGGGATTTCATTTAATGCACTACCAAAAACTTATGAGTCTTTGACTTCTCTTTTTAATATTGTAGGAGAGTTCAAATATCTATAGAAGTTGTGCACCAAGTTATTTTGTAAAAGTCAACAAACATACGGTAATTGATGTTTACTACTTATCTAAACTTTTGCACATGAAGAAAGCACAATATATTGCACAGGCATTATCAAGTCAAGAGAGTCAATGAGTGACACTATCTGGCATGTTAGGGAGTTCAAAACAAAAAGTTTAGACATTGAAGACTTTTCTCAAATAAGGATCTCACTTCTGAAATCATGGCATAGTCTTTAAACAAGAGCTCAACTTTGCTTCCTCTTGACTCCATCATGTTTTATTTGGAAGACTGGAAGATGCTGGAGGCCCACACACTCACCTGGCCAATAATACATGTAGACATTTCTTTTGGCCTTGGTCAGAGTGACCCACAGAGGCTCTGATCCATTCCACCAGAGAGGCAGCAGGCTGTCTCTGTTGACACCGATATCAAATGACTTATTGGTGTTTGGGTCCCACATGTAGTTGCCAGTCATCTGATGGACTTCACAGTGGCGGCCTGCATTAATGAGGACAGAAAGCTGTTAGATTTTGGGGAGGGTTTTGTTTTTCTTTTTCTTTTTTTTCTGAATATAAAAGCAACTCATACTTATTTTGGAAGTCTAGAACATCATCAGGATTTTCCATTGATTTTTTAAATTATAGACCTTTCTTCTTTCCTGGGTTGTACTATGAAAGCAACCTGGTGAGATGTCCGTTAATTAATTGAATATGGGGCCACATTCAGAGAAGCCAGCCAGACAAATGTGAGCTGTTTTAAGTTATAATGAGAATGTCCTGTGTGGTGTTTGGCTCTCAGTTCATGATTTGAAGTTTAAATGCCAATCAGTATAGAAATTATTGATTTCCATATGACTTTGGCTCTGTTCTCACCACAGGATTCTCTTTGTACCCTTTCTAAGCCTTCCTCCCACAAGATCAGCAATCTTGTGTTTATGTTTTCCTTTCTTGAGTTAAAGGAGTTATTTTTTCAGTACTGAACAATGATGCAATCTGTGACATTTGGAACAGGGTGGTGAAAAAAAAAATAGATTCAACTTTGAAAAACAAAGCCAGAAAACATCCCTCCAAATGGAGTGCTATGTGGAAACAAGGGTTGGTTCTGTTGGGCGCAGTTCAGTCCCAGAAGAGAAGCTAGAAGTGAAAGACGCAATCACTTGGATGCTTTTGAAATATTAGACTTAAATTATTTATTTTGGAACAATCTGTTACATCTTTAAAGTGAAAATAACACAAACACTGGCAAGTGCATCAGAAATTACTGCAATTTTAGTGAGCATCACTTGGCTCCAGCAGGAACCAGGCCTCACTGAGCTCCCTAACTGCACTTAATCGAAGTGGCCTTTTGTGTTTGTTTGTTTGTTTGCTGTTTTGTTTCTTGTGGTCTCCCCCTCACCAACACTTTATTTTTAAACAAAAGCGAAGAGAAACCATAAAACACAATTTTAAAAATGTGGGCACCAAAACTAACATAAAGGAAAAACCTTTTATTTCATCACAGAAAAACAAGGGACTCCACAAACCACTCTTTGAATTTAAAACTTCTCAAAAACCTAAACACAATGGTTTTTTGCCCAAAGCTATAAGATCTTTTTTATCTTAACTAAAGCATTATGCATGGGTTAATAATATTTTTTAAAAAACTAAAACATTGAACAACTTTTCCAATGTTTAAGGAACATTAACACAAATTTATTAAATGCTCATATATGTACAGGTATATTATTATGCACTGTAATAAGTAGAGAGATTGAAATAGAAATTAATGATTCTCAGCCTTAAGTGTTTTGCAGTTTAATACTCAACAGAGGATCTTATGCAAGAAATGGATAGGTTTCCTAGGATTGAGGCTAGAAAGGGAGCAGGTAACATGTATAACTGGAAAATCTTGACTGGCCTCACCTACCATGTCACTGGAATAACTCCACGTATGTACTAACCAATTTGTTAAGGTCATACTTCTTATTGGTTCAGATATATGGAACTCAAAGAGCACTAATATGCCTGAAACTAATTTTTCCTTTATGCAAAATAATTCTTTCTATATCAAAACTTTTGTCATCCTAATGATATTTGTTCAGCCTTTCACAAAGAAAGAAAATCATGGTGCCATCCATTGGAAAAAGTCCTCCTTCAGCTTTTCCCAGTAGGTGGTCTCTGTAACCCCCTCGGGTGTAGCCAGAGCATCTCACCAGGAGCTGACCTGCAGAGAAACCAAGAAGAAATGCAAAACTAGAGGTGGGTGAGAAAGCTATTACTGGTCAGTGACCAGAGGAGAGCTCTAAAATTAATCATCAATAAAGGACTAGAAAATGTAGGTGTGTCAGATATGGAAATAATAGGAAGAGTTACCCAATGGGTAACAACTCTGCCTTCAAATTTGAACTATTTGAATCATTTTAGACGAAATGAGTAAAATGCAAGAATAAACTGGGGCCTCAGTAATGCATTTTTTAGAAAATGCTGAATTTAAAGAAGCAAGAAGCAAACAAAAAAGAATTGGTAAAGTACTTTCATATCTCCGTAACAACACATCATTGTTTGGTACATTTTCCCTGCCCTCTACTCATGGTCAGGGCCCTGAACCCCAAAGTGTCCAACCCGTAACCTTCTTGGCTCTCTTCTCTCAGCACAAACAATGACACACAGACAGTGACAAAGCCAGAGGGAGAAATAAATGGAAGACAAAGACAGAGCCAGAGGCACAGAGAAAATTTCTCAGAGAATTTCTGTGTAGTGGAGCTCTCTTTTGCCCCAAATCTTCTCTTCTAGGTGACTTGACTTTCCTTTCATGAACACAGTAAGACTGGTAGTCTATGCCTGCTCTTATTCAAGCTGATTTCCTTGACTATTGTCTCTCTTTTGTTTTTCATGTTCATTGCCTGAGTGAAAGCGGTGGCTGAAAGAACAGAACAGAACAAAACACAACACAACATTCTCACTCCTGCAGCCCACAAATGCTCATCTCCGTATTCCTGCCTGACCTGTCTCTATTTTTATACCTCTGCAAATCTTGAGTTTTTTCTGGTTTGTACTTTGCAAACAGCTCTGTTATACTTCAGTTATTTGGACTTTTGCTCAAAGGTTTGGTAGAAACTTTCCTGACTTCCTCAGACAGCACAGCCACAGGTGGTATTCAAGGATGAGAACCAGAGGCTACCTCCATAGGGTTTTGTGTGCTCCATTGTCTCTGACAGAGCTCAGGGACTAGCTGCCCATGTAGAATGGCTAGTGAATATAACTGAGTGTGATACTCTCACATTTTATTTCTTATGTTCTTCCTCACTTGGCTGCTGACGCAATGAATGACTATCTCTAAAAATTCCTTAGCAAGCATGAACAAAGCTCTGCACCACATATATGGTGGCTGACCTTCACATCCTGTGTCTTCCTTTACTTCCTTTACTATTTTTTAAAACTCAAGTCAGGGTGGGGAGGTTGGCTTGATGGTCTAAGCACCTGCTTGGCGAGCGCAAGTACCCTGGCTCGATCCCAGGTACTGCATGCTATGCAGACCCTGCTCCGAGCCAACCCTGAAGCCTGGCGTGGTGTTGCATGTGTGTAATCTCTGCGCTGGGGAGCCTGCCACAGGAGGATCACTACTAGTCTTAGCTGCATAGTGAGACTCTCTATGAAATAAATAAAAGATTAAAAAAATTAAAAACTTCAATCAACATGCCGCTGCACTTTGGATAGGGCATGGCCCCAAAATGTTATGTGCTGGTAGCTTGGTCTCTAGTGTGGGGGTGGTGGGAGGTTGTCAAACCTTGAAGCAGTAGGGTCTAGTGGGGAGTGATTTAGCCAAGGAAGCTCTACCTTTAGAAGGATAGAATATAGTTTTTTTAAGGACCAGTCAGTTCTCAAAAGAGCAGGTTACTGTAAAGTGTGGTGCCTGCTTTCTTGTCTCTTGAGCCTATGGCCCTTTCTTTCCCCACCTCCCAGTTGTGTTGGGTATGGCTGGAGGTGATGGAGAGGGTACTTCCCAGATGCTGCTGCGATATACTTGGACCTCTAATCATCAGAATCATGAGCCCAATGAATCACTTTATTTTGTAAGTTACCCAGAGGGCCAGGGAGATAGCTCAGCAAGCTTGCCCAGCAAGCACAAGGTCCTGATTTCTAATCCTGGTACCAAAAAGCAATGCGTATAAGTTATCCAGAGTCAGGTGTTTTTTTATTATAACACAAAAAAGTACTAATGTAGTGCATTTATCAAATAATATGTACCTGCTAAACATATAAACATAACAAGATACAGTTCATCTTATAGCCTTTACAGGAAACAGGCTGGCACCACTGTGAAGGAGTTAGGTTTTAGAGTCAGACTGTGCAGGTTCAAATAGGAACTCTTCTATTTATGAAGTCCATAATCTTGGACAAGTGGTTTAGGGCCTCTAATATCTCAGCTTCCTTATCTGAGTAATTGCCATGATAATAATTATTGTAAACTATATAAATATAGAGATATGCGTGGAGTGTGGGTCCATGAAAATCCCTGTGCACACTGAAAACAATGCAAATATATCTTAGCAATCAGTAGGAGAAATGACCACTGAAAATGTGATCAAATCCAGGAACGATGGCAAACACCCATAATCCCAGTACTTGGGAGCTGATGAAGGACTGCCATGAGTTCAAGGCCAAAGTGTACTACATAGTGAATTCAAGGTAAGGGTAATTTATATAGTGAAGCCCTATTCAAAAAATTAACATTTTTCTTACTTTCAGTTACAACTAATAGATAGAAAAACAAAGGTACATAATGAAACAATGAAGTATTCAAACATTGAGAATTAGAGTTCTATTTCTTAGCTAAAAACTTAGCAAAATGGTTGGAATAGTGTCTGTTTTCTTCTTCTATATTATAACACAAGACAAATGAACATTATTGTTACACTTCAGTGAACTGCCACACTCTAAGCTTGGATCACCTTTCAACATTTTATTGTTTGTGCATCTAAAGCCACAAAATAGCCTCAAGAGCTCCTTTAACATGAGGAGGGACATGTACCACACTTACCTCCTTTATGTCACAACCACTTTCCCATTGCTGTGACTTGGGTATGGCTTGGCCACCAGAGCTTCCTGTACAGGAAGCCTGGTCCCAATGTACAGACATGCAAAAGTCACCAGGTCACGTATCCAATAAATGGGCTCATGGTGCCTCTGGGAGGCTTAGGGCTCCTATGGCTGGACTAGTTCTCAGGACAATACACTGTTGTACAGTGACAATGCCCCTAGCCTTAGCCCCTTCTGCCTGTGGCTGTTTCCCTTTCCACTCCTGTATCATGTACTTTAAAAATTTTATTAACACATATTTTCAGTATATACATTTTACAGTCATCTTGGGAAGTTGGCCCATGCACATAATACAGCTTCTTTCTTTTTTTCACACCTTCTCTCCTGTTCTAATTTTAACTCACTCCCTTTCCCTCTTTTCATTCTCACTGAACTTATTAATCTTAGTTAATGCTTATGGCACAGAAGCCACACTGATCACTTGGGGTAGGGGTCTTAACTAAATATCAGAGAGCTGAGCAGGCAGGCTGAATGTTCATTGAACTGGGACTTGAGAAATCTGGTACCATTCACATTGTAGGAATAGGTATCTCAGGTGGCCTCCTGGTCTAATTTTCAGGGGTTACAGGAGTAACTCCTGCATTTTGTGTACTTTAGGTGTGAACGGTTGAATATCTGACACAGGCCACATTATCACCTGAGAGTGAGAGGGGTAGAAGCACAAAGAGAAAGGTAGTCTCAACCTCGATTTCCTGTTTGTAACATAATGTACATTGAGCTTCACTTTCACGATGACAATAGGCTTAGTGGTTGTGTTTGTACCCTGAAACATAAACATGATTTCAAGAAGACTTTCAACATTTTTCTGCCATTTTGTTTCCAAAAGCATATGCAGAAAAATAACTGCATAGCTGATCATATCACTAAACAATCAGATTTTATGGCCAATGAGGAATTTCTTGATTACAGTCATGCATCAGCTAATGACAGGAGAATGCCTGAGAAATGCACTGCTGGGTGATTTCATCACTGTGTGACTATCACAGAGTGTACTTCTACAAAAGAGGTCAACTATGACATCTCTGGGTGATGTAATCTTAGGGAACCGGGATCACTCATGTAATCCATCATTGACAGAAACATCATTTGGCCACATAGGACCATATATAGAAGTTTTTCTACCACCTAGCGTATAATCACCTTCAGAGACAGATACTACTCTTCAGTTTCTAAAAGCCATTCATTTTGTTTTTCTAAGATCTATGAGTGTTCCATTAGCTTACTATGCCTGTGTATAAAAAACAGCTCATCAAAACAGAAAAAATGAGGTGATAGTTTAGGCATATAAATTTGAAGTGTGCTGATACAAATGCAGGCTACAAAATACTAATAAGAATCTTGGACAGCTTTGCCTAGAGGCAGCACTCAGGTGAGAGCCTAGTCCAGAGTTAAAGGCCTGCCTCTGAGTCCGCCTGTTGGAAATCTGCCTTATGAATCATGCGTGACAGGCATGGGGAGCCTTACTGTGGCTGATCAGTCCATACCTAGGGGATGGTCGCTATGGTGAGCAGGTAAAAGGTATGCAGTTGGCACAGCAATTTAGGTAGAGGTATTCCCACTCTAGCTGTGGGATTTGAGACTACCATTAACTTCTTAAAGCCTCACTTTTCTGTCTCCAAAATAAGAATATTAATACTACCTTGATTAGATTGCAGTGAGTATTAAGAATAGGGCTGGAGTATTAAAGATATCCCAAGATATCTTTGCATAACCTTCATTGAGCCCTGAGTTCAAGCTCGGTATTATAAGAGAGGAAAGAAGAAAAGAAAGAAGAGGAAGAGAGGAAGGGAGGGAGGGATAAATGAATGTTATTGACGTGTAATGATTATAAGAAATGTATTCTTACAAATGTTAAAAGGAGATTAATAAAGTCACCCTTAATTTGATTGGTGTTCTTATGCAAAGGGGAAATTTGAACGTGATGACAGAAACACACAGGAGCAAAAAAATGTGAAGGGAGAATACAGTCATCTATAAGCTAAGAACACCCAGGGAAACCAAAAGCTGGGAGGATCAAGGGGCTCATCCCCGCCCCTCCAAAGAAAGGTGGCCTTGCTGACATCTGGCTGTCTAGATTTTGATTTGCAAAACTCCAAAAAATACATTTCTGTTGTTCTAAGCCACTCAGTTTGTGGTACTTCATCATCCAGGCCCAGGAACCCAATACAGCACTTAATTCTCAGAATAGGCTGGGGTTGATATTATTGTTAGTCCCTCCTCCTTTATAAGTAAAGTAACAGAAGCCCAAAGAAGGTAGATTGCCCAAAGCCTTGCACCAATCTTGTAGCAGAGCCAGGATTCCAACTTAGGTTGCCTGGGCCCAGAGTTCTTACTTCTAATTACTATGATCCACAGTATGTGAGTTGCCACTCAACACAGTTGTCCAAGGGCCGGGGAGATGGCTCAGTAGAACAAGTGCTTGCCTAGCAAGCACAAGGGCCTGAGTTCAATCCCTGGTTCCACCAAAAAAAAAAAAAAAGAAAAAAAAATCAACACAGTTGTCCACCTGCATCCAAGATTTCATTATCCCCAATTTTATTTATCCATGATCAGCTGTGATATGATAATATTAAATGGTAAAATCTAGCAGTAAATGACTTATATGCTTTTTCCCCTCCCCCTGATTTTTCTTTAATGCAGTTGCCATCTCTCTGTTAGGAAACTTTTTTTTTTTTGGTGGGACCAGGGATTGAACTCATGCCCTTGTGAAGCACTTATTCCACTGAGCCATCTCCCCAGCCCCCAGGAATCTTCTTAATGGCATCTAACCTACCCTTCTTTTCACTTGGTGTCCCCTTCAAACATAGGTCTATGTTTGGATGATAATTAATGGATGTGGCCTTAAGTTTCTAAAAATGCATTAACACACACATTCAAACCTCTTCATTTTTCAACTGAGAGTTCACAGAAGGTCTAATTCCTTCCTGTAGTAGCTGTCACTTCAGGTTGTGATCCTGACTCCAAGAAATGGAAAGAATAACTTAAAATTTTTTTTATTCATTTTAATGAGAAAGAATATAAAATATCAATGAAACAGTTTCAAAACAGGTTAATAGGATAGTTACAATAATTAATGTATTGCATTGTGTTCATAGTAGGTATTCAGAGGTCAAGATGTAGACATGATATCTTGTCTAAACATTAGTAGTACAAATCTTTCTTTGCATTGAACTAAGAGAAAGTAGCTGTATATCATCACTATCTTGTATATTCATACATATATTTGTCACTACAAAACAGTCCTTTATTTGTATCCCCTTTTTGGTACATATTGGTAGAACTGTTATTATAGTATATTGTTATAACTATCATATTTCATTATTAGCTACTATTGTTGATCTTATACCAAGTTTATAAACTAAACTTTATCATAGGAATATATACAAGAAAAAAACATAGTATCCATATGGTTTAATGCTAACAATGATTATAGGCATCCATTAGAAGGCTTGGAACATATCCCCTACTATGGCTTAAATATAGATGTCCTTCCAAAGCCTCATGCATGCATAGATCTAGAGTATGTGAATATGGATTATGGATGCATAACTGAACTGGTATGCTCATTGAATTAGGATGACTCTAGGTGTGACAATAGATTTACTAAAAAGAGAAGACCCATCCTGGGTGTGAGTAGCACCAACCAATAAACTTGTAGGCTGAAATCAGTAAAGGGACAAAGGGAGATTTGCTGCCTCTGTCATGCCCTGATATGGACTGTTTCTACTATACCACATTGGCTAGGAGCCAGCTGTCTATAAACTGAAACTTTTACAAACTGTGAGCTAAAATAAACTTTTCTTCCTTTAACTTGCGAATGTTGGTATTTTGTTCCAGCAATGAGAACATAACTAAGGAGGCCCACCGGATGAGTTAGACCTTCTTCCATGCTCTTGGGACTCCTCTACCCCTCCAGAGCCAGCCCAAGCACAGGCCTGGCAAGTGTGTGGGAGAGCTTCCATGCTCCCTTGTGCCTGATGGGCCTCTCTGGATCTATCCTAGGCACAATTCATGAGTGAGACCCTCTGCTGCAATCTCTGGACCCCTCCACCACTCCAGACCCAGGCCAAGCTCAGGCCATGCAAGTGTGTGGGAGAGCTTCCCCACTCCCCTACACTTGCTGGTCCCCTCCAGACCCAGGCCAGGCCTAGCATACAGGCTTGGGGTGAAACTCTGGAATTGAAGTCCCTACAGACAGACTAGGGGCCAGAACTACACAACTAATATAGGAACAGAACATCTTGCCAGAGGAGCACAACAGGTTCAGTCCCAAGGGCTGCAGCAGGAAGGATCTGAGCACAGTAGCCAGACCCAAGCCAGGCACAAATGGATGAATTTAAACTTTGTAGCTCTGTACTTCAATATCAGTAGGTGCTGATATTATAACTGTATCAAAGCTCTACAGTTGAGAAAAGAGTGAGAGAAGAGTGCTACAAAAAATGACAAAGAGAAGGAGCAAAGTATAATCTCAGACCCCAGTCCCACCCACAATAAGTGCAGAGGACACTGGCACAGAAGAAATTGGGAATCACTCAGCTGAAATGTCTGAATCAATAGTGTAAAGAAACAACTGAAAGGTATAAAGGAACTCAGATCAAAATAACCTCTGAAAGAAAAAAAAAATCTCTGAATTGATAGCATCTGAAGTAAAGAATCAAATGCAGAAACATATGGAGGAAAACCTATTATCAGAAATAATCTCTATGGTAAAAGAATTAATAACTGCTTCTAAAGAAGAAACTGATAACAAAAATAGAGAAGACAAGACAAACAATGGATTCCTTGAATGAGCAATACAAGAAAGGAATAGATCACATAAAGCAAAGTCAAAGAGATATAGAGGAACTTAAAAATCTCAAACACAAGCTTACAAAACCATTGAGTGAAAGTGAAGATAGAGTTTCAGATCTTGAAGACGCCATTGCAGCTAGTGAGCAGGTAAGAAAAGATCTCTTGAAACAATTAGAATGCAGGAAAAAATAATTCATCATCTGTGTGACTATGTAAAGATGAACAATGTGAGACTAATAGGCATCAATGAGAAAGAAGGAGTCAATACAAATGATATAAAAAGAATATGGGCAGAAGTAATAGCAGAAAACTTCCAAAATATGGGGAAACAATCTGACATTTAGGTAACCGAAGCATACAGAACGCCAAATAACTTCAACCCAATTAAAAACACACCAAGACATATAATAGCCAAGAATCAAAAATCCACCACAAGAACAATATACTGAAAGCCACTAGAGAAAAGAAACAGGTCATATTTCAGGGAAAACCCATCAGAATTACTGTCGACTTCTCTTCACAAGCCAAAAATACAAGAGCATGGAGCAGTATATTGCAAGTCCTCTATGAAAACAAATTCCAGCCCAGACTGCTATACCCTGTAAAGCTCTCCCTCTAGTTTGATGGAGAAGTGAAATACTTCCATGACAAAGAACAACTCAAGAATTTCATGATGACAAAGCCATCCCTACAGAGGCTACTAAGAGGTGTTCTCCAGAGGGACCAAAATGATCAAAACTCCACAAATGAGAAAAGGAACCCACTAAATACTGCAAACAAACACAGGAGAAAAAGGAGTAAACAACAGCAGGTAATTAACATGTCAATCATAAGTCAATACATCTCAATTATAACCATCAATGTAAATGGACTCAATTCAGCAACTAAAAGAAAAAGAGTGGCACAGTAGATTAGGAAACAAAATCCAACAATATACTGTATACAAGAAACACGCATAACCCATAAAGAAATTCATAGGCTGAAAGTCAAAGGATAGAAAATAATACTACATGCCCCAGCTTCTCAGAAAAAAGTAGAGGTAGCAATCCTGTTCTCAGACAGTCTCAACTTCAAACCAAGAATGATGAAATGAAATAAATATATACTGCTTAGGGGAAAATTCAAGAGGAAGAGGCAACATTCATAAATATGTATGCACCAAGCATGGAAGCATCCAACTACATAAGACAAATCTTAATGGACATGAAAAATCTAATATCCAATACCACAATCTTAACAGGAGACCTTAACACCCCCTTATCCCAAAAAAAAGATAGGTCAAGCAGACTAAAAATTAGCAAAGAAGTAACAGAACTGAACCAGAGCTTGGAACAAATGGACCTGGTGGACATATACAGAATGTTCTGCCCAATAACAGCTGAATACACATTTTTTTCAGCTGCACATGGGTCATTTTGTAAAATAGATCACATACTAGTACATAGCTCATGCATAAGTATATGCAAGAAAACAGAAATTATCCCATGCATATTATCTGACCTCAGTGCAATGAAACTGGAAATAAATGACATGGAAATTAAAAAACATCCTACTCACCAACTAATGCGTCATGAGTGAAATCAAACAAGAAACTGAAAAATATCTACAATCCAATGAAAAGTCAAGCACAACTTATCTGAATTTATGGGATGCAATGAAAGCAGTTCTCAGAGGGAAATTCGTAGCTGTGAACTCACACATTAGGAAAGCAGAAAGGGAACAAATAACTACCCTAATACTGCACCTCCAACACTTAGAAAAGGAAGAACAAATCAAACGTGGAACCCAAAGACGGGAAGAAATCATAAATATTAGAGCAGAAATTAATTCAATCAAGATGAAGAAAGCAGTTCAAAGAATTAATGAATCAAAAACCTGCTTCTTTGAAAGATTAAATAAAATTAATAAGACCTTAGGTAACCTCATTAAAAGAGGAAAGAAAATATTCAGATACAAGTATAAGGAATGAAAAGGGTGTAATTACCAAAGACCCAGTGTAAACTCAGAAGATTATCAATAGCTACTTTGAGAATCTTTACTCTCATAGAATAAAAGAAACAGACAAAATGCAGATTCCTAGAAAGGTACAAATTACCAAAACTGAATCAAGAATATAGCAGAATCCTCAACTGAAATCCTAGCCAATAGAATACACTAAATCTTCAAGAAGATCATACACCATGATCAGGTAGGATTCATCCCAGAGGTGCAAGAATGGTTTGACATTCACAAATCCATAAATGTAATACACTATATAAATACAACAAAAACTAAAAACCACATGATCATCTCAATTGATGCAGAAAAGGCTTTTGACAAAGTCCAAGAAAATTGGAATAGAAGGCTTCTACCTCAATTTGATAAAAGCTATCTATGACAACCCAATGGCCAACATAATTCTAAATGGGGAAAAACTGACATCTTTTACTCTCAGATCTGGTACAAGACAAGGATGTCCTCTATCACCCCTCCTATTCAATATAGTTCTGGAATCATTAGCTAGAGCCATTAGACAAGAGAGAGATAAATTATCATTATTTGCAGATGACATGATACTTTACATGGAAGACCCAAAAAATCCCACCAAGAAGCTACTAGAATTGATACACAAATTCAGTAGCATAGCAGGATACAAAATCACTACCCAACAATCAGTAGCATTTCCCTACACAGATAACAAATATAGTGAGAGGGAAATTAGAGAAACAATATCTTTTACAATAACACCAGAGAAAATGAAATACCTTGGAATTAATCTAACTAAAGAAGTAGAAGATCTTTTCAAGAAAACTTACAGTACTCTAAAAAAGGAGATCATAGAGGATTTCTGAAAATGGAAAGATATTCCATGCTCCTGGATAGGAAGAACCAACATTGTGAAGATGGCCATATTATCAAAATTGCTGTACAGATTTAATGCAATCTGTATCAAATTACCACCAACATACCTCACAGACCTAGAGAAATCATTATTAAAATTTATTTGGAACCAGAAAAGACCTAGATTAGCAAAGCCAATCCTGGGTAACAAAGACAAGGCAGGAGGCATTACATTTCCTGACTTGACATTATACTACAAGGCTACTGTGATAAAATCAGCATGGTACTGGCAACAAAATAGAACTAAGGATCAAAGGAATATATTAAAAGATGCAGAAGCCTCTATGAACACACTGAGCCACCTTATCTTTAACAAAGGGGCCAAACATGCTCTCTGGAAGAAAGATAGCCTCTTTAACAAATGGTGCTGGAAAACTGGCACTCTACATGCTAAAAACTAAAACTTGACCCACATCTATCACCATGTACTAAGCTAAAGTCAAAATGGATTAAAGCTCTGAACATTAAAACAGGAACACTAAATGTCCTGGGAGAGAAAGTAGGAAGAACTCTTGAAGACACAGGCATAGGCAAGGAGTTCATGGACAAAAATCAAATTGCATGGGTAGCACTTGAAAGAATTAAAAACTAGGACCTCCTCTTACTGAGAAATTTTTGCACATCAAAAGAAATTACCAACAAAGTGAAAAGACAACCCACAAATTTGGAAAAAATCTTGACTAATAATCACTCAGACAAAGGTCTCCTCTCTAGAATTTATAAAGAACTAGAAAACATTAGGGGCCCAAAATTTAAAGACCGAATCAAGAAATGGAAATCCAAGATGAACACACACTTCTCAGATGATGAAATTAAAGAAGCGCATACATGTATGAAAAAATGCTCTACATCACTAGCCATCTGTGAAATGCAAATTAAAACAACACTAAGATATAATCTCACCCCAGAAAGAATGGCTGTCATAAAGCAATCAACCACAACAAATGTAGAAGAGGCTATGGGGAAAAAGGAACTCTTCTCCACTGCTGGTGGGAATGTAGACTGGTACAACCACATGGAAATCAGTGTGGAGACTCCTTAAAAAACTAGGACTGGAAAGCCCATGCAAGCCAGCTATCCCCCCATTGGGAATCTTACCAGAGGAACTGAAAACCTCATATCATGATATATGTGTACCTATGCTTATAGCAGCACAGTTTGTGATAACCAAATCTCGGAATCAACCAAGATGCCTGTCACCTGAGGAATGGATGAAAAAATGTGGTATCTTTATGCAGTGGAATATTACTCAGCTATAAAGAATGATATTCTCATTCTTTCTTGAAGCCTTCATACTTAAGTGGATGCTACTTGAAGATATACTCATAAGTGAAATAAACCAGACCCACATCTGTAAATATCATATAGTCTCCCGAGTATAGGTACTCAAAAGAAGAAATACAAATAGAAAGGTATGACATAATTAAAAGGAAAGCGAGAACTTGAGGATAAGACAACAAAGAAAGGGTAAGGGAAAAAAGCTAGGAAATATGACAGGGGTAAAGCCATACATTTATATGTACAAGATGGGTAAGGCAATGGTCCTGAGTATCTTCAGCAGGTTTTCAAAATAGGCAGTTAATTGGTAGGATTCTCACCTTGACTATATATGCTGATACCTGTGAACTAAGCAACTGCATTGAAGATAGCAATGTGTAATAGGGTTACACTTGCAATGCCTGTTATTCTGGTCTTCTAAATATGTACTGCTTGTCAAGACACCCCAATTACTGCCATACTGTCTCTGAAGTAAATTTTTGTTTAAAAATAAAAGGGTAATAAATGAAAACAAGAGACAAGAGCATGAAATGTCAGAGGCCTGTCCTGCTATAATGCTGTATATGGTTAGATTTCTAAGCTTCTGTGTAAATATATGTAATTGTTTATTCCTATTTTATAAATATTTTTATTTTTTAATTTCCTTCTTCATATTCTGTAGGGACTTAAAGGTTAACATATCAATAACTGATGGAAAATATGTGTTCCGTGTTATGCCTAAGATGTTTGATATTCAGACAGATAAGAAGGTTAAGCTCATCTGCCTATGTTGTAGGGTAATAACAGTAAGCTCTTCTGGAGGGTTAACAACCTAAGTTTGCAGAACAAAAATTAGAGAAAAAGAAGGGCTCCAAAGACAGCCAACATTTTTGCCTTAGCCTTTCAAAGTCAGTGAAGACTCAGGACATAATGAAACCTATACTATAACATCATATAACTCAGTTGTGTCCCAAATTTTCTGATCAAGGAGATTATGGGAACACAGAGGAAAGTGATTGATGATGTAGAGTGTGCCTAAGGAGAGACACATGGAGAGAAAACATTATCTCAGGCTTGCACAGAGAGCAAATTGGTCAAGCAATGGCCATGACTCATCCACATGACTGACACTGATAAAAGATTTACCCACTGTGTTACAGGGTTTCAGGATAAATCATGAGGGCATGTGACTGACCTTATCATACACAAAAGTTACATTTCTTGTTATATAGGTCTTGCTTTATCCAGTCCTAACCATCCAGAAGAAAAGTATAAAAATGAAATATAAAAAGTAAAGCCATATTCATATGCTGAGCTGCAAAAGGCTCAAGTCAACAACTTCTGACATTGCCAGTCTTATGGAAAACCCACTACTATTATGGACTACTGGACTATATTGGAATATTTTGTTGAATTCACATGCCTATAATACTTAAATGACAATGGAATACCCTTCTCTGATAAAACTAAACAAAAAGGGATATAGATGAGCAATTATTTTGCATCTGTATATTCAAAATAATTAGGATAGATATACAGCTACTTTCTCTTAATTCAATGAATAGAAATATTTATTCTAATAGCATTTGTGGACAGGGCATCATGTCTGCATCTTATACAATGAATAACCACTAAGACAACAATATGCAATGTTTTAAATATTGAAACTGTCCTACTAATCCATTTTGAAACTATCTCAAGGGGCTGGGGAGATGCTCAGTGGAACAAGAACTTCCCTGGCAAAGGCAAGGCCATTTGTTCAATCCCCGGTTCCACAAAAAAAAAGTAAAACTATCTCATTGCCATTTGTTTCTAAATAAAATTATTATTTTTATAGTTTGTGATAGTTAAGTTGTATTTTTCTTTATTTAATAATTTTATTTTTTTAATTATTATTAATTTTAATTAAAAAATTTATCAGCCATGTGGATAAGTCATGGCCATTGCTTGACCAATTTGCTCCCTGTGAAAGCCTGAGAGAATATTTTCTCTCCATGTGACTCTCTACATCATTGATCACATTCCTCTGTGGCCTCATAATCTCCTTGATCAGAAAATTTGCAGGGTAGGCGAGATGGCGCAGTAGAATAAGTGCTTGCCTGGCAAGCACAAGGGCCTGAGTTCAATTCCCCATTCTGCCAAAAAAAAAAAAAAAAAAGAAAATTTGGGACACAACTGAGTTACAGTATAAGTTTCCCTATGACCTGAGTCTTCACTGCCTTTGAAAGGCTAGGGCCAAAATTTTGGCAGTCCTTGCAGTTCTTCTTTTTCTCCTATTTTTGTTCTGCAAACTTAGGTTGTTAACCCTCCAGAGAAGAATCTTATTATTACCCTACAACATATGCAGTTAGGTTTAATCTAACTATCTGTCTGAATATCGAACATCTTAGGCAAAACATGGACCAGGTATTTTCCATCAAGTATCCCAATAAAATTATTTTTAAAAATAAATGTGATATATTTCTTTTATCCAAATAATATAACTAGGAACTTCCCCACGGATAATTCCCAGCACTGAATATACCTTTGATAAAATGTCAGATGCTATGGTTGCTGTGTTTGTTAACCTGTAACCCAGAAGTACTTTACCCTCCCAGAGAAGCTGAATTCACAGGGAACATCAGGCCAGTTGGTGAGAGCCTAGAGATGAGCCCACTCAGAAAGCAGTGTTCCTGGGAAATCTAGGATTGCATTAGACTCTGGAAGGATGAAGTTCATAAACTTAAATATAACTGTAGGAGACAGACAATATTATTTCACTTTGCAGATGGGTGAACAAAAGCTCAAAGTGGCTTAGTGGCCAGGGAGAAGGCAGAGTCCCAATACAAAGCAAGGTCTCTCTGACCCACCATCAATACTTTGTGGGCCCCACCATCTGTTCCCATCACAGCATCTCATCTACTCACAGGCCTTGGTCCTTGCAATAGCAACTGCCTCAGGAGTTGGATGTGAGTCTGAGACTCTCAACAAAGTGACTACATCCAGGTGCCCTGTTCTCTACAGTATCAGACTCCTCTGTAGGCCCATAATCTCCTTGATCAGAAAATCTGGGACACAACTGAGTTGGTACTGAGTCTTAGACTCTCAATAGCAGGCTCCTCTCCTAAAATGAACTATCACTCACCAAATGTTCTCAAATCTCTAAAAAGGAGAGAATGCTGTCAGATTCATGATAGTGACAAGAGAGAAGATAATCTTAGCCTTTCTCTCCCTTGGAAAGCATCCAGCTGTGCAAAGACAGGCTGTAAAGGTTCTGAAATGTAGGGTCTAAGATTAACAATTACATTTTAGATACTGAATGCATATACACTGCTTCAAATGACACAGCTCCAAGGAGTATCTTTGTATACCAGATTCAGAGCCAGGAAGCTTAAGAATGGTTTAACACACACTTTCAGACTACTAGGTTCCTCTCACCACTTTTCCTTGAGGATTTGGAGAGTTTAAGGATTAGTTAGACACTCTTTCGATTAGTGAACTATTGAATAACTATTTTCCACTCAAGAGACATGAAAGGATTAACAGTCCATTACTCAAAGTATCTAATTTACAAATTTGAAATTTGACTTGAAGATCATCTCTGTTGGGGAATACATGTCATGCTTTTAAACTTACCCAAAGACAGATTTTGGGTAGGTTAAAGATGTGATTTTACATGAAATATACAAGATTAAGTTGAAAGAAAAAGCTCACAATTTGCACATCTTTAAAAGAAACTACTGATGTATGTGCCAGACACAGTCATGATTAGAGTCTGAGTCACAAATATTGCAAGATCGAGGTAGCAGGCTTTGATTATAGTGTGAAGTGTAGGGGCTGCAACAAAAATAGCCCCAAAATGTTAAAAGTGGAGGTGTTTTTTTATTAGAGGCATTTACTCTCATAGTTTTGAGATCACTGGACTCAAAAACTACACTCTTCAATTTTATTTCTTTTCTGCAATGCCTACTAGCTTGGTACAAATCCATAACAACTAGGATACCATAGAAGAAAAGATATTTCTCTAGATGAAAACAAAAATGTAGGTTTTGAGCCTTAATTCTTTTATTTTTATTTATTTATTTATTTTTTGCGGAACCGGGGATTGAACTCAGGCCCTTGCACTTGCCAGGGAAGCACTTATTCCACTGAGTCATCTCCCCGACCCCCTAATTCTTTTATTTTTATGAAGCTCTTTTTAATTAAAGCTCAAAGAAGTTTCCAGACAAGTTAAGCCATCCTCACCTCTGTGCAATACTGGAAAACAGTGGAATTAATTATTATATGTAAAAGAAGATTTTTTTGAGACATACTATTTTGTTGGGTTCCTTTGGGGCCTTCAGAGGATAGTAGATTCCTAACAGAAGACAGTTCTTATTTTGAGCACTCCTTGCTTCTATATATGAAATGCAATAAAATCCTCTCTCTCAAAGCACAGCCACCTTTTTTCTAGGATAAATTTTCCATCTTCCCATTTGCTGCTATACCCACCCCCACCCAGGAGCATCAGGTTGGCTGCAATTCTCACAATAAGGAAATTAATGAATGGCAGAAAGCAGATTCTGTCCCCCACGTACTGCCTGTCTGCAGGTGGAGGAGTCCCTCTTTCTCACATCTGAGGCAGAAGGATGCTGCAGGACCAGGACAGGGACAGTCCCGGGGACTAAGAGATGCAGTTTAACTCAGTAAACAAAAGGTATGGTGAACATGGACATAAGCCATGTTCTCCAGTCAAGCTTTTCAATTGGTATAGCACCATGATTGACCATGTCTAATTTCTAATGAAAGGCTTTAGATTTTAAATTAGACTGGGCTGACTACTGATACTAGGAGATAATACAGAATAAAGACCCAACTGCTTAGAGTAGGAACTAACAATATCAGTGGCCCAGGCCAGAGGGAGCCAACTTTCATTCTTCAGTAAGAAGCAAGCAAAATAACACTTTCTTTATTCCTTCTTTTTGGATTTATAAACCCAAATAAATAATTGCTCACAATTAAGGAGGCTGAAAGTGGAATCCAAAAGGCAACAGATTCAGTCTAGTGAGAGTTGGGTCCTCCGGAGAGAGGCTTCTCACTCCAACCCCGTCTTTGGAAGAGACAGACCGTCTGTCTTTAGGAACTAACCTCACTTCTAAGTGTTCCGCCCTCATAGCCTAGTCCCAAATGCTCTGCCTCTTAATACCATCACCCAGGAGATAAAGACTTGCAGGAGGAGGTGGACATAAATATTCAAGTCATAGCATTTGTCCACTTTGAATGTTGTCAGTTTTTTTTAATGTATGATTTTGGTGCATGATGTGTACATCTCTCATAGGAAATTAGTACATGTACATAATATATACCTTAATTCCTTTCTCTTAATCTCACTTTTCCTTCTCTTCTGCCATCATCTATCTTTTTTTTTGTCTTTTAGGGAGGGGTCTACTCATAGTGATACACCTGTTCAGGGTCTCACAACTTGATCAGACTTGTAGTGGTCCTCCTGTTCACAGACTCCCAAGAGCCAGGA